>OX276460.1:31434521-31624482 GCA_946251905.1 Cryptocephalus moraei
TTAATGAAAATAGTACTTATAGTACCTATACCTACAAACTGATGCACTATAATTATTAGAGTACCTACCTACTTAGTATTACCTATATAAAAATGTTTAAAGTACTACCTATGGACCTAGGTAATCATATAGGTAGTCTTTGGCGTCTTTTTGATAAAGCAATTTTGCACAGAAAATAGGTACTAGGTATGTTAAATGTTATTATTTCTTAATTGTAGGTACATTGTACAACAATGTTTGATTTCTTTAAACGCTGAAAGTGCCATTGGAAACTTCAACTCTTCTTCTAAAAGTCTTGTTATTTTCAGCCCTTAATTTTATTAATTATAGCGACGATGAATTTAAAAAAAATAAAAGCTATCTTGGCTCCCAAAGGTTGTAGCTAGGGCTTTTTACATGCGTAAGTAGGTATTTTTGAATCTGCGTTCCGAATAAATCATCTCCATAAATTTTGAACAAAAACCAACCAAGTTATTGTAATTGTTTATAAGCTATAAAAAAAACTTAAACATTAAAAAATTATTGGTTTTTTACATAGGACGTTAATATCAGTCTTTACGAAGAGGATGAGCCCATCAAGTTTGTTAAGATCCATTTAGAAAAATCGACTGGAAAGGACTTGAAATTGTTGAATTTTTCAAGAAATGGGATAAACAATTACTTAGGATTTTGTAAAAACTACTCGACCGACCGAGCCCATCTTTTGTAGGTATAGGTACTACCTACTTATAAAGTAGGTACATTACCTACAACTCACAATTTGTAAACATTTCACCTAATTTGAACAACTAATTAATTAAAAAGTTATTAACAATATTTAAAAATAGCCATTTTGCGTCCTTTTTTGCAAAAACTTTTTTGTTTATAGTGCAATTTTAATTTAGAAAGTCTCATTTTAAAGATAATTGTTTTCATTAAAAGTTCCCTGTTGACTGCAAAAGTCTAAATCTAAGCCATTTCGAGTTATAAATAAAAGGGTGATTTTGCGGCACTTTACTAATTGTCTATTTGATAATGGTTCCATTAAAAAATTGATGAATCTCTAGATGAGAGGCTTCTTGTAATAACTCAAACTACCCTTTCCTAACTGTCAAACCCGTCTACACAATTTTTTACAAAAACACCTCTTTTCTTTCTAATTTCATTCGCCTAAGTAGCTTACCTAATACTAAGTACCTACCTATTAGGTTCTAGATGATGAGATGGTTAAAAATATTTTCTAGAGATTGGTGGGTGTATACTACCAGAAAACGCTTAGAAAAGCTGTACCAACGCTATTAACGCTTATAGTTTATAAAATGCAGGACGCGAAACTGTTTGAGAAAATGATATTTTCTTACTACTATAAGTATTTGAAACTAAATTCAATTGACAAGAGAAATTAGGTCAATTAGTAATTTTGCTGCGCTGATTACTACAATTATGAAAATGAATCTGTTACAAAGTACTAAATGTGATTTGTAAGGAGTGTTGGGTGTTAAAGTGTATAAAAATGTAACTGTTAACTGTAACTTTATACGTAATTGTTTAGAGATTTTAAGAGTTATGAAAAAATAATTTTCAATAAGAGCTGTAATTCTCCAGAAAATCAGAAAATTACCATTGAAACTCTTAAAAACATCGTTGAAAATTTGTATTATCTCAAAAAAGAAATCACGAAGTCTAATGGGTGATGATATGCATACTATCCATGGCCCGAAATAAGAAAAATTCTTGAATATAGGTATATGTGTCCGCAAATGGACTGTTTTGGAGATGAGGGATATTTTGCGTTTTTGAGACCATAATAAATTTTCAATAATTTTCAACAGTAGGTATTAAGTATGCTGCCCTTATATCAAAATGGAATAAGAGTACCTACCTATGTAGGTACAAGCATAATGTCAATAGCTTCATTTTTTATTTGTACTAATTTCCAAATAGCTACCTAGGTACACTTATAAAAAGTTAAAGGGCTTTTTATCCACACTATAACCCATAAAAATCACATTTTATATTATTATACCTTATATTATACTATTACAGGTTTATTTTCGATACTACCATAATTGTAATCATCCTACCAGAGTTAGTAATTGGCCCAAATCGCATTTGTCAATTCAGATTAGTAAGACATTTCTGCATATTGTCTTGGTTTTTTAACACTCTGTAAGTATAAAAAAGGTCAAGTATTCATTTTGCCAGAGAATATCTCAAATCTAAAATGTTCCCGGTGAATTTTTAGAAATGTTTTATACCTACATAATATAAGTAAGTACCTATAAGGTATATTAGCTCCTAACCTAAGAGAAAGAAAATCTGAGATTATCCGGTAAAATCTTTGAACGCCTAGAAGAAATTTTAAAAATTCGAGAATTAACCCCCAAAGAAGTTTACAGACAATCAATGACTATTTATAGTTAAGTACCTATAAACAATTTTATTATTTAATGTACCTAACTCGTAATTATTTTTTTAATACCTCCTTCAATCACTGCGATAGTCCTTAGTTTCTTTGTTGGATTTTTAAAGAAGTGACATTTCGAATGTAAAATTTAAAATTGACTCGATCGTTCTTTAAAAATTTCCTACACCCTACACCTAGATACAACGAAACTATTTTTACCTACATTATTGATTATTGCTGTTTCTCTCACACGACACAAACACATGTACTCAGGTAAGAAAAGACTGCTTAAGAGACCTCATTTCTCAGAACAGAATGTTACGAATCTAGGTATACGTAGAAAAATGTATATGTTATATTCGCAATCGTGAGCCGAAATCGGCCACTGCCCGAAATTTTTACCCACGACGCGTTGTGGGTATAGTAGTTTACCCACGATGCGAATGGAAACGTTTTTTCCGAACAGTGTGTATAGAATGAATTACTCACAACGCGTTGTGGGTAAACTATGCTACCCATGACACGAAATAACGTTCCACGCGCCTTTGTTTCGCATTAAGAAGCATTTCGTTTGCACACACGTCGCTTTCTGGCTATTGTGGTTTACTAAGAACGCGTTTCAAATAAACCTGTGAATAAGAATAGAACTGAAATATTTATTTAAACGCATATAACATAAAAATTACATGTTACTATAGGTATCTTAAAAAAAAAACACAAAGAAGATTTAAAAAACAACACAAATAAAACTAGTTATAGAAACATGACTGATAGTAGCTATTACAAAGGTGGTAGGTTACTACCTAGTGGAAGCGTCTGTAATTCTAAAATATTCCACAGGAAATAATGGAGAAATAATTGTGGTAGATTTCTAGAACCTAGATAATTAGGCCTATATAGCGGTAGTATATCTACTCTACATAACAGCTGAGAAATAATCTATCGGGTGTTTTTTTAAATTTCACCTCATAGTAGGCTGTGGATAGTGTTTGTGAATGCGCCTTACTAAAAAATGTCAAAATTGACATAACCTCACTTTTTTAATAAAAATTGAAACTGCTCCAATCGGTTAATTGTGTCTTGAAAAAGACAGCTTGGCTCTACTAATTAGGCGTAGATGAGTGAGCTGTCTTTTTCAAGACACTATTAACCGATTGGAGCAGTTCCAATTTTTATTAAAAAAGTGAGGTTATGTCAATTTTGACATTTTTTAGTAAGGCGCATTCACAAACACTATCCACAGCCTACTATGAGGTGAAATTTAAAAAAACACCCGATATAAGGTACTGATAAACTGATATACCTACATAGATAGTAGGTAGGTAGGTATTGCTTTCAAGACAAATATTAAACTTTCGAATTTCACGATAAAACTCAAGGGGTTCGCTAAAGGGACGATTTTTAATTCTGTAGCCAAGTTTCAGATCACTAACTTGAGAAATTTTGGAAATGTTACGATTTTTTAAAAATTTCGGATATTTGATCCAAGTCATAACACTGTAACACTTATAACACTAAGAATGCAAAGAAGACGTCTAACTAGAAAATACCTACCTATGTAACTACATAAAGGCATTTTTTGCATAGTTAGGTACTTACGTCACGATCGAAATAAACATAAGTACTACCTAAGTATTTAAAAGTTTTGATTTTAAAGGAACTCAAAATCCGAACGTTCCGGCTATGCATATTTTTGTAGTAGCACGTAACCCACAAAGAAATTCTTAGGAATCGAGCGAGGCGAGGACAGGCAAAAATAAATCGTACCTAGCAAAAAATTACAAACAGCCGATAAGGAATGGAAAGGAGACGAGAAATCTCTCGGTTTAAATTAACGTAGGTATGGTTTTAAAATAAAATAAATTGTACATATATTATCCAAATAAATTGTTCAGATATTTATTTGAATCAGAAGAATACCTACCTATAGAATAGGACTTATTTCAGAACGGCTCGAGTTGTACCTAATTTCAACTTTGATTCAAGCTGTTCGTTCACATTTGATTTAGTAGGTACCTACCTACCTACCTACCTATAATTTCACTGTTATTCTTTTAAAACCGCCGTGTCGTCGACCGATTTCACAATTATTAGATATAATTTTTCTTTTACGACTTATTTAAAAGTGAACAATAATCGTCATAAGACTAACTCCCCAACTCCATATCGACGGTTATATAATTTAAAATTTAACGGTGTCTTTGAGATCACTTATTTAACAAGCATGATAACGAATTAATCATCATTATGAGAAACATCACCTACGTTACGCTATGAGTAGATGAGTAGTACCTACTGACAAGATTTCTATTCACAGGTAATATATTTACTATATGTCCGATATAGGTAGGTACATTAGGTAATTAATATCCGAACAGTTAACAGCCCATTGGGTTCCAAACTTGCCTTTCAATTATTTTCTGGAAGCGTTTACCTACTATTCATATAAAGGATGATAAACTTAGTTACTCCTAATTAATTCAACTGTAGGAAAATTCCAAATGAATATTATCATACGAGATTTAAATTGTTTCTAGACAATCAAGGTACCTACCTACCCACGTCATACGTATTTATTGTTAATTTACCTACAATAGATATACTTTGCGTACTTTTTTCAAATCTTGCCTCAAAATCGAGGTAATGACTATAATTCATTAATTGGAGTATTTAATTGATTCGGCAGTAAAAATACAACATTTAACGTTTATTCTTGTATATTTTCATTAAAATATAACATGTTCCCAATAAGACATTTCATCAATCATCTTCTCAACATTAACTAGGAAATAGTAATTTTAAAAAAATTCGTATCTCGAAAACTAAACGTTATTCTTTCCGTGAATTTCCTTTAGATAGGTATTGCCTCGGTATCGAGGGGGAAACCTTGCTCTATCGACGACGACCATAATTTCGAAAATATAATTTTTGCTCATTTGTATGTCACAAATATGAAGTTTCAAATATCTGCACATCTGCAAGAAACTCGCGGGGTAGGTCGGGAGTGCGAATTTTAGTTCCTGGACGAAGCTTCGATTCGTTAACTCGTATACCTACCTACCTACCTACCTACCTTCTGATATGTCGATTTTTGGAAAAATTAAATGAAATACATATTTCAAAAATTGATATGGGTAAGAAGAATTGGTAGATACCTATCAAACGTTTCTCGAGAGGAACGATTGATATTATGTACATATTATATCGATTTTTGAGTGTATATAAGTACTACGTATATTATTAGGCACCTATAAGTGCCGATTAAATCATTTTGAATCGATGGAGATTTCTAAACTTTATTTACCGATTGCGTTTTCATTACTTTACATGTAATGTGCTAACGTTTTCTCAGAAACTACCTATAAATAGTGGAAAGCTGAAATTTTGTATTTAGGCTGGGTTTCCTGAAAACTCGATACCACATAAATTTCATAACAATCAGTTAAGGGTAAAAGGGCATTTTACTCGTAATTTTTAAGTTTTTTTTATTATCTCAAAAGCTGGTCCAACGTTTTTTTTTTTCAACTTGGTACGTTTACTTTACTATTTAATCCTCATCGACTGCCGTTATCGTTATCTTGACTGATCTTCTGCGAAGGACCCTTTATCTTTGTGAATTTTCAGTTTTCCTCAATTTTCTTTAAAACAAATTTACCAATTCTTACCAACTTTTAGATTTCAATTGACCTAATCAGTGGCCACAGGTTCTATTTGAAACATTTTTTTTTTGTAATACCTCCCTAAAGGGCACTATAGAACATTTCCATTTTCTCAAAAAAAAAAAATATTCAAAAAAGCTTTGAATATTTTCATTAAACTTTATATTTGAATTAGGTATTATTGGATATTCACAGAAAACCTTCAGTACAAAATATAAATCTAATGAATTGGCAGAAATGATATTCCTTCTAAGAAAACGTAGAGGTTTCAAATAACACGAAAAGTGTGACGTAATACTTTGGTAAAACTGTTTCGTTTTCAAGTAGTAAGATTTCTGCTCTCATATGAATTACTCGTTTGAGATACGCGCGCGTCTTCCATAATACCAAACGAATAAACAAGTAATAAACACGATTATAGTAAAACGTATTTTGTGTGTTTTAATTAATAAATCTGAAAGCTCAAATCCCAATAGGTTATGGGCCCAGATTACGTGTAATTCAAAATACGTTAGTGAACTTTCAAAAGTAGTGATTCGCGCGTTATTAACCGAACTTAACGTTAACAAGCAATTGATGAAGAATAACCGGTGATTGGTGAAATGGACGATGAAGCTGTCGCACCGACACTTCCACGCAGTTAGCCATCAGGAAGAAACTACTAACTCTGAAACTACAGAGTGAAACAACATAGACCCAACACTTCATCGTATTTGAAGATCTATTGAGCAGCTATATTGAATTGCAGTATCCACTGAAGATTTCAGTAGCGAAGAAGGAATCGTTCATCACAGCCACAAAGAAAGGGATAGTTCATGTCAACAGTGGGAGACATCAAGGAGTTCTTGAGGATGTACTCTACTGCCGAGAAGTCCCGTACAACTTGCTGTCTGTTCGAAGGATGCAACAAGCTGGAATGACGATTATTTTTGATAAGGAAGGCGTAAAAAGTTAATAAGGGTGGTAAGACTGTAATGACAGGTAAGCCTTTAAATAACTTGATGTGCATTGGTTTTCAAATTATCAAACGAATGGTAAATATACGTAGAATTAACAATGCATTAAGTGCTTTAACAAAAGATTATAATCTTTGGCATAAACGTCTAGGTCACATCGGAAAATCTAAATTTAAACAATTAAAAATTCATAAAATGATTGAAGATCTAGGCCAAATAGATCAAATTACACCAACAGAGGAATTATGTGAAGCATGAATAAATGGTAAACAAGTTCGATTGCCATTCGCACGTTTCAAACATAAAAATTATATTAAAAGACCTTTGTTTATTGTACATTCCGATGTTTGTTGTGGCCCAATCACTCCAACAACTATTGACAATAAAAAATTTTTTTTTAATATTTGTTGACGACTACACTTATTATACAGTAACATATTTAATTACTTACAAATCAGATGTTTTTACTGCGTTTTAAGATTACGTGATGAAATCTGAAGCCCATTTCAATTTAAAATTAGTAAATTTATATTGTGACAATGGAAGGGAATATTTGTCGAGAGAGATGAAAGATTTTTGCGTGCAGAAAGGTATCAGTTATCATTTGACCGTTACACGTACTCCACAACAAAATGGTGTCTCAGAAAGAATGAATAGGACAATTACTGAAAAAGGCCGTGCAATGTTGCACGATTCAAACTTAGACAAAGCTTTTTGGGGTGAAGCAGTGTTAACTGTTACTTATTTAATTAATAGAAGTCCTACTAAAGCCATAAAGGAGAATAAAACACCATATGAAATTTGGCATATTAAAAAGCCAATATTAAAATATTTAAAGGTTTTTGGTTCAACAGTGTACATACACAATAAAACAAGAAAATCAAACAAAAGTTTGACTCAAAATCTTCCAAAGGTATTCTTGTAGGGTATGAACCGAATAGTTACAATGTGTGGGATGTGGAGACTGAAATGTTTGCGACAGTGCGAGAAGTTCTCGTGGATGAGATTAATTGTTTTGGTATGAAGGCCAAAACAAAATTCTCATAAATCTGATATAACTGAATCAGATAATCTGTCAGAAGTAAGCAGAAATAAAATTCCGAAATTAGGTAGTAAACTTAAAAAGGAAGAAAAGGAAACTGATATAGGGAGTATACCCGGTAAATCAGTAAATAAATCAGTAGGAGCAACTGATAGAAAGAAATTAGTTGTTGAAGCTGATAATGATAAAATAAAGTCAGTAGGTGAAACTGTCAAGAGGAAATTAGAGACTGATATACACGCGAGAACTTCATCTCCGAATATTTCATTTCCACAAGTCCAAAATATTGAGAAGTGTAGAAGGAGTGAAAGAATTAAAAATCATCCAATAATTTCTTATAAAGAAGATGATAATAATATTTTAGATGATTATCTTTTATGTGTTCAATCGGTTATAAATGAAGTTCCTACTTCATATGAAGAAATTCAAAACCGAGATGATAAAATTCATTGGGAACAAGAAATAAAAGATGAAATTGAATCTCTTAACGTAAACAAAACATGGTCATTGGTACCGAGACCATCGAATAAAATATAGTTAATAATAAATGGGTGTTTTCACTGAAATAGAATGAATTTGGAAATTCATTAAAGTATAAAGCAAGACTCGTTGCACGTGGTTTCAGTCAGGAATATTTGGTAGAATACTAAAATGAAACGTTTGCACTAGTAGCAAGAATATCAAGTTTCAGAATAATTTCATCGTATGGACGTGAAAACAACCTTTTTAAATGGTATACTGACTGAAGAGATTTACATGAACGTTCCTAAAGGAGTGCAAAGTAAAAGTAATGAAGTCTGTAAATTACATAAAAGTTTATATGGATTGAAACAAGCGGCAAAAATGTTGGTTTGAATTATTTGATAAAACTTTAAAAGAAAAAGGTTTTCAAAATTCTGCTGTTGACCGCTGTATTTATATTTTGGATAAGGGAAATATCTTAATGAATATCTATGTGGTTCTTTATGTAGATGACCTTGTCATTGCAACAGCAAATGCTGTAACAATGAGAAATATTAAAAACTTTTTATAGGTATGTATAAGAGTTAATCGAAGTGGGAATAAAATAAATCATCTAAGGGAATTCTTGGGGGTTAAGTGCCAAATGGATATAAGATTTTTAATTCAAATTCGCAAAAGTTCATAGTTGCACGTGATGTAATTGTTGACGAAATTACATGCAAAACATCAAGACATGAAATTGATGATCAAATAAAAATTGGTGGCTAAAATGTATCGATAGGCACAGATAATTTATCAGCAGGTGGTAATGCTGATAGTGGTGCTGGAGATAGAATCACTCCAAGTAAAACGGATAATGAAATATGCAATCAAACCCTTATATAAAAAAAAAGGATGTCCCTGAAAATTGCATTAAAGGTCAAACATCTCCTATATAGGATGTCCCTGAACAAATAAGTACGAACTCAAATAGTTCTGATTTCTGATAACTCCGTGAAAATTAAGAAAGTTAAATAATAATGCGCAGGACAGAAGGAGTAAGAGATAAAAGCCAAACCAATAAAATCTTACGATTGCGAAGATGATTTTGAATTTAAAAATTACTTAATAGCTAATCAAACATTGGAAAATGAAATTCCAAAGTGTTTTCAAGATGTAGCTAAAAGTAAATTTAGAGTTGATTAGGGAAAAAGCCATAAAAGATGAGTTAAAGTCATTAGACCTAAGTGCTTATTTAAAAATAGTATTGAACAAATTCAACATGAACAACTATAATGCTGTTAGTACACCTTTACCAAATAAATTACATTACCTAACTTTAAATTCTGAAGAAATGTTTGATGTATGCAATATTATGTACACGACCTGTTAAGTGCTTAAATTAATATTCTGAGTAGATATACAAATAAGTATAATAAAGAACTATGGCAATGTCTAAAAAGAGTTCTTAGGTGTATTAAAGGAACCATAGACATGAAATTGATATTTGTTCGAGAAAACTACAATGAATTGCTAAGTGGTTATGTCGACTCTGATTGGGGAGGTAATACCATAGATAGAAAAAGCGCAACAGGTTATCTATTTCAAATGTTTGAAAAATGTACAATTTGTAGGAATACAAAACGGCAAAATTCTGTAGCAGCTTCATCCACAGAAGCTGAGTACATGGCGCTTTTTGAAGCGGTTAGAGAAGCACTATAGATAAAGTCATTATTAAATAGCCTAAAAGTGACTATTAGTAAACCGATTAAAAATTTATGAGGATAATAACGGTGGTATTAGTATTGCAAATAATCCCACAAATCACAAAAGGTCAAAACCATAGATATTAAATATCATTTCACAAGAGAACAAGTTATGAATGAAATACTAAAACTTGAATATATTTCACAGGTGAACAACTGGCAGCTGGCAGACAGCTAGACGAAACCATTGGCATCATCTAAATTTGGAGAATCTAGATTAAAACATGGGTTTAGTTCGATTTGAAATATCAAATAATGATCAATAGGTCTGATTTGGTTTTTTCTGGGTTTCCCAAATCCTCGCAACAAATGTTGGACCTAAATTGTAATACTCCCAGAAAGAAAGAGAAAAGAAATGGAAGACGTAGTCGCTATAGAAATGTATAATGCTTAGAACGTAAAATCGTAAAAAGGGAATATTGTATCAACAATAATTATTATTAAATAGGTACATATGTAAGTAGATAGAGTATGCAATATATATAACTATGTAGTTCTCTAGAACATAGTATAAAGTCATTAGATTTTATTTTGAGGGGGCGTATTGGATATTCACAGAAAACCTTCAGTACAAAATATAAATCTAATGAATTGGCAGAAATGATATTCCTTCTAAGAAAACGTAGAGGTTTCAAATAACACGAAAAGTGTGACGTAATACTTTGGTAAAACTGTTTCGTTTTCAAGTAGTAAGATTTCTGCTCTCATATGAATTACTCGTTTGAGATACGCGCGCGTCTTCCATAATACCAAACGAATAAACAAGTAATAAACACGATTATAGTAAAACGTATTTTGTGTGTTTTAATTAATAAATCTGAAAGCTCAAATCCCAATAGGTATCATATTAAAGGTAGTATACAATTTTTATTCGAAATACTTTCTTCTAACGGTAGGTATTATGAAGGGCATTTTAGTCTTAAGAATTTTTATTTTCTTGTAAAATTTTCTTTACAAGGGTTTTGCTGATTTACTATACCAAATCTCAACTTTATTTAGCTGGTTTAATGCCTATACCTTTTATTTCAAACATTTTTATCTAAAATTTCCCTAAAGGGCACTTCCTTAAATGCATCGGTTTGCAGAGTCTTGTTCATCTAATTTCTAACTGATACATCGCTCCATTAAGTAAAAATGTTTTACTTATTCCAAGTCCAACTATTGGAGTCTTAATTCCAAGTATTTAGTGTGCAGTAATTTAAGGTCGTCATTTAATTTATTATAATAATAAGTAGCTGTTTATACATGACATTTTCGTCCAATTTCTTTACATATTTTAGGTAAACCGATATGATTTAATAAAATTCACTGTTAGGAGTATTCAACGATTAGAAATCTTTCGAGAACAAGTCACGAGCAAAAAATATCTGTTGTATAAGTTAGTGTTGTTAGAAGCAAAAATCTAATATTACGTATTAAGGAACGTTCGAGAACAATAAGTGTGCAAGAAGACGGCGACTCGTTAAAATGAACTCGTTAAGATAAGCATTATTAGTTTAGGTGTCGAGATGATTAATTGTGTAATTCTCCGTAGGAGCGGACAGTTTACGCGAAGAATTCGTCGCGAGAGGTATGCTCGAGAGAGTGCTCTGTGATCGTGATAGTGATTGTGTTAGTGAGTGAAACGACTCCCATCACTGACGTCTACGCTGTCGGACTTCTTAAAGGCTCCTAGATATAATTTTTGAAGATAAATTGGGGACTCACACACACACACCTTTTGCAAGCAAATTATACATTGATTCTGTGTGGCATTCAAATTTCCCCTGGAACTTCACTTCAAATCTTTGATTATTGGGATTAATTTTTAATCGCTTAAAGGAGTCCTAGAGTGTTGATGTCTTTTGGATGGCGAGGAAAGAGATGACGTGCCTCCGGGAGCCACACATGAGAGGAGCGATGAGATTCGGGCCTTGGGAATCCTCGGGTAAGTGGTAAGTATCCCGCCAAACAAATATTTACAAGTTACATTCGACTCTTATTAATTTCTATCATTATTAGTAAATCTTATAAATTTAACACAAGTAACCAAATAATTGTGCCTTTCTGTTGTATTGTTTATGATTGTGTGGTTAATCTGAGTTTGTGGTGTCTGTTACAGTTAGAGATTTTTAAATTTGTTTCAATTTCACATAGTAAGGCAAAATGTAGGTAGGTACTTAAACAATAATAATTGGAATGATGAGATATTTCAAATTCAATTGCAAAAATGGGAGAAATGTATTTGTTATCTGAGTATATATACCTATAATGTTTGTCACTTTATAACGGAAATTGTGTTACATATTATGTAATTTTAAACTTATCTATTTTACAAAAATGAGTCGTTTCGATGTTCATTCTTTAATTCGGTTTATCCCCTTTACAGAAAATGATCATCGGAGAGCGCCTTCGCACACAACCGAGATGGAAGAAATTTTTAAGGGTATTAAGGTATAATGAATACAAATTTTCTTTTAATTTCGACTCTAATAAACTTTCTTCTTTATTTTCAGGTAGGTGCACATTTTCTTATGCTGAGGCGCTTTTACTGTTAAGTTAAATCATCGTTTGACGTTTCGAAGTTAGTCTGGCCATTGCCGAACATGGTTTCAATTGAAAAAATCGGAAAAGTTTTCGTGGATCGTGGATCGTGGTGCTTCTTTTTTGTTTTCTGGTAAATAGGTACGTATATGTTATACATAAATATTTTTTTTCTTTTCAGGAACAATAAATTCTTTCTTTTTTTTTGTAGGTAGGTATTAGGTACCTAAATCTTTTTTATGTGAGTATAAGGTAGGTATCTTATAACCTCAATTTTTTTTAAATTTCAGTCACTTAAAATTTTTTTAACAGTGCCATTTTTGCTTTCAGGTATTCATTTTGCATATTCAGGTATTTTTTTAGGCACTTTTATCCATTTTTAATTGTTTTGTTTCCCTTTGTCGTCTGTTTTAGGTAATTTCAGGTATATTAGACATTATTTTTTTCAGGTACCTATACTGCTCTTTTAACTTTCAGGTAGGTAGGTATTTCTCAAGGTATTCTTTTTCATTGTATTTGTTATGTATCTTTTCCTCTTTAGGTACTTTTACAGGTGCACACCTTCTAATTGTTTCGTTTCCATTCGCGCACTCTCTTGTGTTTTACGCAATGAATGTAAAACAAATTACAGGGCCCCATTAAAAATAATGTCACGGGAGAAAAGTGGATTAATAGGGCTTCTCCATCGATTTCAAGTGGGACTTCTCAGGTTGATTTCGTTAGAGGCGAACCGACCACTTCAAACAAAAAAGGTAAGGAGCTGCGCAAGTAGGTACCTCTTGCGGGTGGCTATGGAAACCTTGCGAGATTTTAACCTAATTTCTCTCTTTCTTACTTAATGTCTCACTTCTGACAAATTTTAATGGGGCCCCATCAAACAAAATTCCTCTTGATTTTGTTAATATTGTGCTTTTAATGTTTTTAAGTTGAGGTATATTAATTTTACGATATTTTTTGTTTGATAAGTACCTACCTATCTACGCAACAAACGGAACGTATATCCTACCAATAGGACCAAGTGATGGTCTCATATAATTTCCAAATCACTTTTCCTTATCGAAATGCAGGTTTAGGTTTAATCATACAGTTTAATAGGTAATTAGTTGATCAAATAGTGTTATTACTTGATAATTAATAATTTTCATTAAACTTTATATTTAATATATTAAATGTAGGTATTATACAATTTTTATTAGAAATATTTTTTTAAACTGTTTTAAAGGACACTTTACTCTTAAGAATTTTTATTTTGCTGTACAACTTCTTTAAAACAGTTTTAGTGATTTATACCAAATCTCTCATTACTTAAGTTAGCTGTGTAATGCCTATTCCTTTTATTTGAAACATTTTTGTCTGAAATTTCCGTAAAGAGAACTTCCTTAAGTGCATCGGTTTATAGAGTAATTGTTCAGTCTAACTGATACATCTCCATTAAATAAAGTTATTTTTATTTCTCCCAATTCGATGATTGGATTTTTATTTCCAAGTATGGACATTGAAATTTGTTGTTGTTATAGTTCAGAAGTAGGTATATTTATCATTTCGATAAAGTCAGTTGTATTCAAAGAAACCTTTTTCATTCAATAAATAATCAAAAGAAATTTTTATCTACTAATAAGAGTTAATATTCAATACTAAATTTATTTTATAAAACGGTGATAATTTTGCCATGAATATTTTGTCCGGCCCTAGCCATATGAGAAAGTCTTACGATGTTATACACATCGCCATATTTCGATTCGGTTTCTGGAAGACGGTTCGTCGTCCTCTACAGAGATGGTCGATCGGTCAGATGATGAGGGACGGTTGAAATGATAACTATTTACCTACGTAAGTAGGTAGGTAGTTATATTTATTAGTACCTGTACCTATCTAGATCTACCTAATCGCCAAAAACATTACATTTAGTATATTAGTCTTTACGAAACCAATGTAACAACCAACATAATACAAGCTTATACGGGTATCGATCAATAACAACATATACGACATACTCGATACATGATACGTTATTTAGCGAACTCGTCCTGTACAATCCCCCCTCACCAAATTCACGCGGAGCAGTCACGCACGCCTAAATATTGTCAATAGTTTACTCTTCTCGCTTGTGCTGTAGTGGATTCATAAACGTTTTGGACGATTGGACCTTTCCTGGAACGTCTCTCCTTCTTCTCCGACTACACCTCCGACGACTCGAACAGGTGTCTTCACTTCAGTCGAGGTATTTTGTTTGTTTTTAAGTCAATTTCATAATCATGTAATTTGCCGTTCGTTTTTATATTTACAATAATAATTAATTGCAATCGGAATGGCGTTTTGGAGACCATGGGCGACAGAAACAGTGCGAGTTGATGTGGAAAACGTGACTACTCAACCCTCTTGTTCTTCCTCGTCTCCTTCTTGGGAGTTTGCAAATAAGGATTTACGTCCTCAATTACAAACAGTAATATTAAATCTGTTTAAGCGCTTCCAACAAAGACGACAACAAAGCGAACAATCTGTTCGCGGCTTAATTTTAGAAATTTCAGACTTGAGATTAATTCCATATTCTTCAATTTCGATCATCATCAAAATAGATTAGGTAAACAAAGGAAGTTCAAAGAATTAGATGACGCTACTAAAGACGTTATACCTACGCATAAGACCGTTTACGATTTTTATGCTAGAAACGAGGTGCCCACTTGACTATAAATTTTTCAAAAATTACAGTCTTTTGAGGAATATAAATATAAATCTTTAGACACGACTTGTGTTAAGTTGCGGATTTAAACATAAAAAATTAGATTCTCGAATGGTCATCATGGAGTCACCTCGTATTGTTGCTTTGCGTCAGGATTATTTAAGACAAATTAATTCATTTCGGGAATCGGCGAGCAACATTGTATACCTATTTAGACGAAACATGGTTTGACTGCACCCATGACGTAATTCAACGTGGTTGGGTTGATGACAGCAACAACTGTAAATTAAATACACCCAGTTCTAGGGGAAATCGGGTGGTAATTTTACATGCAGGAAACGAAAACGGTTTTGTGCCTAATGCTTTGCTTCTTTCCGCCAAGAATATCGATAAGAGTTTCGCCGATTATCATCAGGGTATAGATGCCGAATTGTTTGAATTTTTATTATTATTACTATTAGGTAGTACCTAGGTACCTACTTGTTATAAATTTTGCAAATTACTCTCAGCTGATATATTCCCGATAGAGTTGCGAGACCGAGAGCGAGCGTCGAGCGTCAGACACGATACGTCTGAGGGTTACCTATATAAAAACAAGTCCTTCATTTTTACTGCATCCCTTCCGGGTAATGCGAACGACCTACCAGTCTAGTAAACAGCTGTTAAAGTATACGAGGTATATTCTCTCGTTCGTACGAGAGATTTTTTATAGGTGCGATTATCGGACTTGTATCTAATAAAATCATTCATTTTGGGGAAATTACAAAGACTTCCGTCGGCAAGCCGATCGTCTCGTTTCGAAGACGGTCGGTCGGTCGTGTCTATGTAGAACTTCATTTTCGGATTAATTTATACGTTTCCTACTTGGCGTTTCCATATCGATCAAGGATATCGTTAATCGCCATTCGATAATTTCGATCGTTTCCCGGCGTCACCGTTATACCAACATCATTACAACGAGAGAGACAGAGAGAAAGAGAGAGAGAGAGAGAGAGAGAGAGAGAGTTTTACCTCGCTTATTTATAAACAGCTCGTACCTACGTCCAAATTGGAAATGTTACAGAGTCGAATCGGGCAAATAAGATTTTCATTTAGGTATATAGTCTCTTTCTGGAATCGACTCATTAGGAATCTTTTTGTCGTCTAACAAACGGACTCATTACTATCCTAAACTAGTTACTATGGTCGCGGTACGATATTTATATCAATCTATCAACGTTAGTCGATGCGAGTCGTAAATCGGATAGACACTTTTGGAATTGTTATGTTATTTATGTTATGTTATGAAATTTGTTATGTTTTCGCGCAACGAGCCTACCTATACCACGAAACACATCCGGACATATTTACTCATTACATTTATATACTTACCTACCTACCTAGGTATTAGGTAGGTACCTACCATCATTGTATAATTTTCGTCGAGTTTTCTATTCTTCGTAACTCGTAGTAGGTAAAAGGTATAACGCACCATCAATATTTTTAATATTAATGTTTCATTATATTATACTTATATAAGTATACCTAGGTATTCAGTATTCACCACTGTATACACCGATAGGTATCTACTATTAGCCAGTGTACTTAGTACAGTGCAGGCTGTTATACCGATACCTATTATCAAATAAGTATAAGAGACATAACATGTAGTTATCGAAATCTACACCAAAAATTGTAGATATGCGCTTTAATGTGTAGGAAATACCTACCGATTTATACGGAATATACCGATTCGAAAATAGTGCAATTTATTAGACAATAGTAAAACAAATACTTATCTAATTTTATTATAAAAAATGATATCAGGTATACGTACCTATGCACGGGACCGAGCTTTTGCGGAAAAGCACTGATAATCCGAACGTCGCTCATGTTACATTTTTAATAAGTTAAATTTAATATAATTTAATAATAAATTTATATTGGTTGAATCGGACGGTACTTAGGTACTTATACGATATACGAATGAAACTACGTAGGTAATATACCCAGTCGCACCGAATATAATGGAAATTATAAATTAAATTACCAAAGTATGAATTAAATTAACGAATACAAAGTGGTAGGTATTCCTGAAAAATAAATTCGGATGAGTAGGTACCTAATACCTCGTATTAGTGAAATTAATTATGTAGAAGGCACGTAATGACCGTAAATAAATTTAATTTTTATAACTTCAAAAACGGACAAGATATAAGACGATTTGCCAATTAAGTAAGTACCTACTAGTCACAAGCGTCAACGTCGTCTGTAGGGTAGATACCTACCTAAATAGGTAGGTATAGATAATTGACAGTCTCTGTACGATTAGTTTCGAAATATTAATCGTGTTATATTATGTGTAGGTATTATATGGAAGTATTACAAGTAGTAGGTACCTAATGTTTATCATTATTTGTGACTTTGTTAAGGAATTAATAATTAATCGATATAACGCTATAAGCCCGCACTTCCGCATCAGGTGTAAGTAGATATACGTTGCTATTCGTCGTTCTCGATCGACGAGACGATCTCGCGTACCTATACCTATATATGATAGAGAAACGTTTTTACGGGAGATTTACCTACCTGTCGAGGGCGACACATTCCGGGGTAGTCCGACCCTGCGGATGGAACGATGACGGGCACTCTTCCTCGGCCCACCAATGGGACTTATTCGCGGGAATAACGGAGCGTCGGTTTCGGCGATCGGGCCAGATCGGACCAATCTCGATTCGAGAATCGCGTCAGCTGACCCGAAGGGGAGCCGAAGACGCGTCTTCGGGGTGCGGCGCGCGTCGATGAGCGCCATTTCGTACCCTTTCCGGTGGTGACGATCATCGAGGGCGGACGTGTCGACGGACGGTAACGCGAGTGACGCCAGGAAAAATGTGAAAAACTGAAAAGTGCGGACCGGGAAATGGACGTCGCGACGGGCGGGCAGTCGGTGCACCACTGCCGAAACGATAATCGCCACGTCCACAGGCAGAGAGAGGTTCTCTGTTCTCATCGGCTCAGCTGTAGTTTTTTTTTCGGGTCTCGCTCATTCTACCCGTTTGTGTGTGTGCATTCTCCCCGTTCGTAATTATAGGTACCTAGTATACGCAGTCATTCGCGTAAAATTCACTTATAGTAATAATTTCAATTTAAACGCATGTCAAGCTGAGCCGATTTCACTTCACTCGAACCGATTCCCGGTTTCAATTTGTACGACAACGACCTTTTGCTTTTTCTCTTCTTTTTCCGTTTCTTGGTGTAGCGATGTGCTTTAGTCGAAATTAGTTCCATGGGGCTAGTTCCGGCGGGCTGATGGTAGTATACTAGAGGCTAGTATTACTTAGTCGGGTGCCGTTATTCGGTGTGGGTGCTGAGTTGTGTGATGAGACTCGGGGGGAAGCCGCCGCCATCCTGGGCCTCACACTTCCAGAAGATCCTCACAAGAGGCGGACCCTGTCGCTACATCGAGAAACCCACCCCCCACTTGTAACATTAAATGAGCTACTTTAAGTTGTCGGGCTCTTGCTATTTAGAATTTCCTGTATGTGTGTGTGTGAGTATTTCAAGTTTAGGCGAGAGACCTCTCGCCGGGCGTGGTGAGAACAACGCGGGTGACAAAGTGAAGAGACTTAAAACGATGACTATTTACGATGACCTATACGATACGACACACAAACTTTTTACCATGTTACACTTTTACTAATCTTTCGTCTTTGTCTTTTATTAGGAAGCTTCGCAGCCAGCTGTAGCGGCCGCCGCCTCCGTTCCCGCCCCTATCCAGCCCCGGCCGACTGACAGAGTGGACCGACTTCGCCCGCCATTATCGGGACCGCAATCCTCTTCTCGACCCTAAACCGTGAGTACCCTTCCAATAAATAATTAGGAAATTCGATTTTCGATAGCGATCGAAAATCGTCCGGCACGAATTTGCGCGCCAATCCGCCAAGTTTTCGCGCGAAACCGTCTCGCCAATTTTTGATCGTAGATGGCGCGCCTAACTTAACCTATAAAAAAACTATATCGAAATGTCATCGTCGTTCCGTGGGTTCGGTGGTATGAAAAATTCTCCGCTATTAAAATTGAATTAAAAAACTATCCGCTTTCACGTCATCACTTCCAAATCTACTACCGATCACTTGATTAGGGGTGAAACGAACGTTTCGCAGACTTTATCTAATTTCGTCGTTAACAAATTTCGCCTTTCTTAATAAACATTCGCTTTTGTGTATTTTAGGGGGTTCGGTAACTTCGCAGCGAGCGTCAGCCATCGCCGCCCTCGCCCCTTCACTGACCGACTGATGATGGAGTGTTTGACTGTTCGCCGACCATCCTTGGGAACGTCTACTTAAAAATCATCCGGACTGGTGCAACAGTGAGTACCCGGTGATTTATATCTATGTTATTATGTAGCATATACACATAGTATATATTATTATACACGTGTATAGGTGATTTTTATAGGGTGATTTATAAAAGTATGTATATGTGTATAGTGGGTTGCCAAGCTAGTGGAATGTGTAACGAGGTTGGTAACCGTGAGTCGTTCGTACCGGCGATGTCAACGACGGGACGAGAAGTGTTTAGTGCTTTGTGCGCAATCGATTTGATTTTGGGGGGGTTATGGTTATCCATGTTTTTGTAACTTGAAGCAAGCACAAGCAGTTAAATTAATTGATTAAAGCATCCTGATTAAGTCAGACTGTTGCTACATCCTCCCACAATGTTAGAATTGGGTAATCCGTAAAGCTTTGAAATGATCTTACACTTTTACTGATATCTCGTGTTTTTTAGGTGGATCCGAGACTCCACAGCTAACCAACCGATCAGTCCCCTCGTTCTTCTCCCTCTACCTCCGAGACTAACTAATGGATACACGGATGCAGATACTGCCCACCATTATTAGGAGCAGCGAACGTCAGCCATCGCCGCCCTCGCCCCTTCCCTGACCGACTGATGATGGAGTGTTTGACTATTCGCCGACCATCCTTAGAAACGTCGACTTAAAAATCATCCGGACTAGTGCGATGGTGAGTACCCAGTAATTTATATGCTTTTATGTAGCATATACACATTTTCGCAATTGTTAGGCAACACATATGCTATCTCAATTTTTTGTTGTAATTTCCGTTTCTAGTTAGTATGAATCGAAAACTTTTAAAATAAGGGAAACGTCTTCCATTACAAATATCACAAGAGCGGACGACAAATGAGATTTGTGATTCCTTTTTGTAAACCTCTTGCCATTAAATTTCAATTTATTTTAAGCGTTTTTTACACACTTAGACATTTTTTATAAATTTACCATTTCAGAAGTGGCCAGCTACATCTTGGAAAACTTCCTGAACAGAAAAAAACTTTATAAAGTTTTCTAAATTCGACTTTATAAAGTTTTAACACAAACACGCTTGCTTTCACCATAATCCCAGGATGATATTTTTTTTTTAATAAATTCAAATTTCATGTTCAGTTACGCATATAACCATACGTAATTGATGGGTCTGTGTGATAAATAATACAGAGATCTTTTATTTTTGTATATTTTTAGGTGGATCGAAACCTAGCCGCCCCCCCCCCCTCTATCCCTCTGATTGTGGAGTGCCGTGGAAGCCTGCAAACGAATCCATCAGAGCAGAGCAGAGCAGCAGGTCGATCTGCGAGACCTTAACAGTAAGAAGTTCTCTTTTCTCGCGTTTTTAGAAGTGTTCAGTTTTGAACCTCTTAAATTTCAAATTCGTTCGCCGAATATGGGGCAGTCTTAATTTTCGCGGGATACGGAACTCTTCCCTCTTGAGACGTGTCTCGCCTTTTAATCATAGATGGTGGGCCACAATCCTCGTTGCTACAGTGACTATACTACTACAAACAGTGGCGACAAGCTCGTCCATCCGCCATTAAGAGGCAAAATTTTTGGCGCGTTAACACAGGAAATTCAAATGTTTTGTTAAAATTCGATTATTTTTGAGGCATTTTAATGAAATATGATATTTTAATTAGGTGTTTTATGAGAAAGCCGAGTAGCTGCGATAAAAAAATCGCCGTTGTATGTAAAAGATGGGTGTTTAGATTACTTTGACAGGTTGATAAGTAATTAATATTATTTTATTACTCTTACCCATATGTACCAAGTATATAATGATTTTTTTAGACTTATTTATATATTAGTTTGATAGAATAGATCAATCAGGGTCGCAAATAGACTTTACAGCATTTTTAGCAGCTTTTTAAAAAATGCGCATGAGTTTTGATAATACCTGTTCATAAGTTATTTATGTATTAGGGGCATAATCCGGAGAAATAGCACCAAAAGTGGGAAGGAAGGGTTACCGAATAAACAGAAGTGACACCCCGCTACATCACACTTAAGACACAATTTAATAACACTTAATATTTACTCTATATTCACTATTATTCACCATAAACTAAATTAACATCAATTATTACGTTGTTAATAAAGCAAAAACGTTACAACTCAAATACAAAACAATGTAAACAAAGAAAATTTGCCTCTTAATGGCGGCCGTATACCACGTGACTAGTCTGGCCAATAAAAATCGAGACATTGATTGTCACCACTGTTCCTAGTACTGTCACTGTACTCGTTGCGTACTCGTTGCATCTCAGTATGCCGTATGCCGTCGTACTCGCTAGGCAACACACTTACCAGAGTTTCGGTTTGCGACCATAGTAACACGGTATTAATTATGATTTTTGGGCTAACAAAATAAACAAGTATCCATCACGAAATAATATTCGATCATAATAATTCTTCCTCTAAGTAGTTCATATCTTGTGGCGATTTCGAATTTGTGCTGTGTGTTTGCATCGAAAGTTTGTTAAGGTTGTCCGATACTTACTCATATGCCACACAATGCAATTTTATGTCGAGAGAAACCTATCGATAAATTTTCAAATTTCTGCCACTGTTCGACTGTGACTTTGTATTGTAACGTAATTTTGAAGGACGTTTTTTCAAAAAATGTTTAGTTTTCTTTAAATCTATAGTCAAAAATGAAGAAAATGTAATATTTTTATAAGTTTCAAGTGAACATCAAATCTCAGTGAGGAATTTGATTGTCTATCGTACTGTATAAATGATTACTATATTTAGTTTTAATTAATAATTTCGGAATTGACAGAAATTTCGAAATCACGCCCCTCCGAAACCCCTCCTACGTCCTTTGGGTAAATACAGTCGATTCGCTTGGAAGTCGTAAAACTGATTCTCAGTATTTCTAAGCCAAGACTGGGATCCTACTGTTTGTTGTATCTTTCACGTCACACTTCACATTTGTGCTGTTAGCTACATCTACCGGAATTCAGTTGTCCCTACAAAGTATCGGATAGCCTTAAGAAAGCATTTCTTTTTATCCACTTCAATTCGATCATACTCAAACAAACTCATACAATTTTTATGTAGGTATTGCTATAGTTATTGAAAGCGAATCCATTCCTCTCTTCCGTTTCGAGTTGAAAATTTCAGAAATCAATAGAAGATGTGTATATGGAAATTAAAAAATACATTTCTTAAAAGTGATCGTCGTAGGAGAGAATGAGAATCTTCGCTTTACTCTCTCGGCAAATTGGCTTGGCTCTCGTTTAAATAATGAAAATAATCGAAAGCCGAGAGAGACTTTGACGTTTTTCAATAGAGACCACGACCATGTAAAATCCTCGTATTAAAACTAAACCGTTCCAATCTGGATTGTTGTAGTATAAATATCGTTGAACGTCATGTCGCTAGATTTTTTATAACGTTCAAGTCTCAAAAGTCTGCATTGAAGTAGAAAACAATTCAATTACAAACTCTAATCGTCACCTTAACTTTTTTTATAAAATAAAAGCATAATGAAAATGGAAAAAGAAATAAATTTCTTGTTTTCTCACTGTCTTCTTTTTTTTCCAGATCCATCCATCCAACCATCGGAAGAGTATATATCTGCGGAAGGTGAAGAGGAGAGGGGGAGAAGCTGTGGAAATAATGGAACCATTTCATCGCGGCATGTATAGTGGAGAATAGGGCTCCTTATTTGAGGAGGGTTTTCCTTCTCAAATATTTATGTCACATGTTTCATTTATCAACTTTCCTTTATTCCTTACATGGTGTATTTTTGTGCATATCAGCTATCCTCCAGTTTTTACAGCAATCTATTATTTAACTTCTGTTAATAATCTTAGATCAGAGAAGGTGTGTTAGACACACCGGTTTTCTACATGTCATTTCGATTAAACGTTTTCAATCTCTTTTCACCATGAGACTCCAGTAGGTACAAGTCTTAAAGTTTACAAACCCTAAAGTTTTCGAATCTTATTTAATGTTTCTTAATTTGTCACTTCAATTTCATTCTTATGAATCTGAGTCTAAAGTCCAAGTTAAAGCTTTCAAGTTCCACGATCGTACTTTACCGGCCTCTGTGTATTCAACGTTCGATATCTACAGACACGTCCTTAGATAGTTAAGTCATATTTATTTACACGATTTAAGTGTTGATACGTACTAGATAATTTTGTAGTCTTTCTTATTTCAATTTCTATAGGAGCGAACCCGCCACTCTCATTTGAAGAGAAAAAAGTGGTAACGAGCCGTAGCAAATACCTCCTGGGTGGTTCGGAAACTTTGCTAATTTTTACACATTTCGGTATCCATGCTTTCCATTTCTCTACTTCTCTCCCTCTCTCTCTCTCTTCTCTTCGGGACGTGTCGAAAGACCGCAACCTTCCCACCGGCCTATAACGACGTAAGTGTTCATATGAATTGATTCATTTCTTATTTATTTTATTCTATTTATCATTCTTGGATAACATCGTTTCAATAAATCCGACACAACAGCCGTGTTTTTAAAGTGTACCAGCTGCTCAAACGCAATATGTTGGAACAGTGGACTAAACACTAGAGCACTTGCTGGATCAGTGACATTTAAGAAGGGTGTATCTATGTAAGTCTAAGGTACAAGCTGTAGTAATGTTTTGACTTCTAATGATTTGTATACATCTCAAAAACATACAAAACGAAATGTTTATTCCTTATTTAATTACTCTTATAGTTAAAATGGATTTGGATTTGATTAATATGGATTTTTTACTCGAGGATTCAAGTTTTACACTTACTATTTAGGAAAATATCTCCATATTTTGGTCACTTAGTCCATAGTTTTTCTTTTCTTTTGACATAATATATAATTTTTAGCTTAAATTACAAAACATTCGATACATTGTCCCATTTTCTATCTATTCCTTGTACACGGATGCACCATCTCACGACCTGGTGCATGAAAATTGTGTTCGAACAAGTTTGTTAATTTTAAAACACTCGACTGATTGTTTGCTCGAACTGGATTTTAAAATGCGATTTTCTTGCTCGAGTACTCGAACCACTGTTCATACACTTTAAAAACACGACCTTTATTTACTTTCAGCCTATATAATTCAATAACTGAAAGGGTGTATAATTGAACGATCCGAATTAAGTTGTATATTTTATTTATGCTTTCGATTCAAATTTACCATTGGGAGTAGATTATTGTTTTGTTAGAGAAAGCTCGCTCGAAAAATATTATTTTCCCGAAACCTTTTCACCATCAATCGATATCGGTTGTTAAAATATTATCAGAATCATCCCGTGAAACAAGTAAAATTAATTATAATTCTTTTTTGTTATTTGATTACTGTTTGATTATAAGCGATGTATTGAAGGTTGCATACATAAATTTCAAATAAATAGGATGGCGCGGCGGCCATCTTTAATCTTCCTCTCCGAAGACGTGTGTCGCCTTTCACTCATAGGTGGCGCGCGTCGAAACTTGTGCACTTGCGCTACAGTGACTGTACTTGTGCGACTTGTGCGAGTGCGAAGTTGATTCCTAATTGTTAGGCAACACACGTATCAGGATTATCAGGAAGGAATTCGTTTCGTATTAATTCGTTAATCGAGTTTCGTCGTTCATTTTTGACTAATCGAGTTTCTTTGTGGTAATTATATCGTTTTATTTACGAGTTTCCTTTCCTTGTTTCAGGAGAAATCGAGAGGAGGAGGAAATCAAATGACTGATGGGACCGTCGTCCGACACTCGAAGTTACTTACTTACTACATCTTCGCCTAGTTTTGAATGTGCGATTCCCTCTTTGTATAATTATTAATTTTTAGTTAAACGTCCCCCACATCAGTTTCATTTTAATGTAAGGATGTGAGAAGAATCGACAAAACTTAACCTTTTAAAGTTTGCCAACTTTATTTTCAACACACTTTTAAATAATATTTGGTTATGTCTTGGTACTCAAAAATGAAAAAAATTTATTCGTATCGAACAATTAACGATTTTATTCTAATTATTATTAAAAGGAAAACAAGTTTGACTCACATACGTAGTATATTTTTTATATTTTATACATCCTTAATTCATTTATATTTTTAGATATTCTTACATATTGATATGTCTGGCAGATCTCTCGATTCCTGTGTTTTCTGTCGGAGGGTCCCGTCGATGCCTGCGATGCCTCACTACACATGAGATGATGATGATAATAATGCAAAGCCGTACATCAGCAAGACGAACTCGCCACACCGGTGAGCGATTGTTTTCCTTTTAAGACAGAATTCGAAACGTTTCAATCCAACTATGTAATTCAACCTCGTTAGTTCACAAATTAATCTTCAATTGAAAGTTATTAGAAAAGCGATCAGAATCATTTTCAGTTTGAGAAATTTGAATTGTAATTCTAGAACTGGAAATTTCTTCCAAGGTTTTAGTTTAAAATTGTTGCGTACGTCGTCAACCAAGTATCCCCAAAATGCAGACTCGTTCCCAAATTTACCATGTTAAAAAGATTTAATCCGTTTAAAAAAACTTACAAATAAAAATGACTAGGCATAAATTGAAAGATGTGACACGTGTATCGAGTCATATAAATAAATGTAGGGATACTTGAAATGAAATAATCTATTTTTGTTTTCACATAGAATTTTGATTATTACAAACTACTTTATTACTTAAGGAATTCAAAATATACACTGGATTGATTCTTTGACTTCTGTCTCGCACACAGTCCAAAGATTTTCTTTTCGTCTACGATTTCGGGCTAAATTCAAAGATATCACAATTTTCACTGTTCACGATTAGAATTTTCTAAAGAACTTTACGAAATAGCTTTTCTGAAATATTTCCAGAACAGTTTAACTGTTAACGACCTCACTTTTATTATTTTTAATTTAATCTACATTAAGTATGTTATATAAAATGAAATTTGAAAATTAATGACACATTTTACAAAATAAATTCAAAATTTGTTCAATGAGAGGCTTTAAATTTGGTCTCTCCCTTTGTTTCCACGATTTTTTGTTTATTATTATATTATGATCATTACTCCAATTACACAATTTATTTCTTCACAGTACGTCCTCAAACAAAGTACCTCTGAGTGGATCGGTTTGGAAGACGCGCCCCTGGAGGGTTTTTCGTGGAAAGGAGGCTCAGAAAGGGATACGATGGGAATTTTGTTGTGGTCTGAACCTTACCGAATTGGTAATGGCAGAAAAGGTGAGATAATAAATAGTAATTCTAGTCTCCGTCAAAGTGTATGTAGTTCTGAACCGATTCTGAAAAGATCTGTTCCCTCACACGTACTCGAAATTGAATACATATGTACTAGAAAAGTCATTTCCGAATGTGCTCGAAATTAGTGAAGTGAAGTTAGCTACTTATTACATTTATGGTTTTTTAAATTTTAATTTTGACATCCAGTTCATTCTCCCTCAAAATCCATACCCTGCTTAACTACCTGTCGTTATTATTACATTTCTTATTAAGATTGCGGTGATCCTATTAGACACTCAGGGAACATGGGATAGCAAAAGTACGGTAACAGAATGTGCCACGATATTCGCCCTCAGTACTATGTTGAGCTCGGTACAAATGTACAATCTCTTCAGCGAAATACAAGAGCACGGCTTACAGCATCTGCAGGTATAATCGTTTCGCTGTGATGAATCTTAATATTTGATACATGATGCTGTCTATATTATTCCATCCTATGCCCGACGCGAACGCTATGTATATGGTGAATGGATTATAACGAAGGTCTGGATCGTGAAATGTGCTTAGAATGTTGATTAAACAAATCTACAACTTCATAAAATAATATTTTTGTTCGCTTCAATTTGACGCATTAACTAACCGATACTACTGTATATTTTTCAGCTATTCACGGAATATGAGGCAGGTAGCCCTGGCCGACTCTGGAACGAATCCCTTTCAGAGACTGCAGTTTTTGGTCTGCGTGACTGGCGGTTTCCATATGAGGCCCCTTACGGTGCTATCGGAGGTCAGCAGATCTTAGAAAAACGTCTCGAGGTCAACAAGCATCAACACACTGAATTGCAATCCTGGAGAAGGCATATCGAGTCGTGTTTCACAGATATGGTGTGCTTTCTCATACCTCACCCTGTGGAGAAACCTTTAAAATATTGTTAGGATTTTGAAATTTTACGATCTAAACAAAACTTATAATGCAAGTATAATATGAGGTCATATAAGTTTAAATTTTCGAATTTCGTCATGAAACTCGCAAGGTTAGGGGGATGACTCTAAGTAGGTGGCTGAGTTTTAAGTCGCTAACTTCAATTTTTTTCGATTTATCGCCATTTTTCAGATTTCCAAAATCTCTTCCCTTGGTATTCTTGGCAAATAATTAAATTTTTCGAATTTCGTCATGAAACTCGTAGGGAAGGTTAGGGGGATGTTTCTAAAGTAGGTGGCGCGTCCCATCATGAGGTTATTTTAAAGTTTCTTTCTGGCTTGTTGGATTGTTTGGTGTGTGTGTGTGTGTGTTTGTAGGTTTTGTATAGTTAAAGTATATGGTAGCTTTTGTCATTGTTTGTGTTTATCTTCTGTTTCTCTTAGTCTGTTTTGAAAAACGATCCAATCGTGTTCCTTCAGTTTAATTGTGTTTCTTTTGATATAGTCTGTTATTGTGTTATGGAATGTAATTGTGTGGGTCATAGGATAGTGGTCACTATTGCCGCATTCTTCCAACGTCCTCCATTTGCTTTTATGTATTAAATTGTTAGTGACTAGGGTCATGTCCACTGTTGATTTATTGATATGTGGTGGAGTTATTCTTGTAAGTTGTCCTTTGTTCATTATATTAAGTTGTAATTCGTCTATCGTTTTTCTGATCATATTACCGTTGACATTTGCTTTTCCACTACCCCATGTTGGATGTTGTCCGTTCAGGTCTCCCATGATAATCGTCGGTATATTTTTGTTGCTTTTTATGAATGATAACCATATGTCCTTTGTAAACTTATTTTTTGGTGGATTGATACGTTTATGATCTTAATGTCGGGATTGGTTATGTTCAAAATCAAAGATTGAATCCATTAGAGTATGCTTTGATTGGTTTATATTGTTTGATGTGTTATGTGATTTTTTATGACAGTTGCTATGCCTCCATATCCATCCTCTCTGTCGTTTCTATGTGTAAAATATGTAGGTATATTGATCTGGAATTCTGAATTGATTTCGGTTTCGTTTAGTTTGATTATATCTGGGTCGTATTCGTGGATGATTATTTTGAGGTATTTAATATCGTTTGGTAAACTATTGGCCGTGTTTTTAAAGTGTTCGAACACCCGTTCGAGTACTCGAACAGGAAAATCGCGTTTTAAAATGCGGTTCGAGCAAACAGTCGAGGGTTTTAAAATTAACAAACTTGCTCGAACACAATTTTCATGCACCGGGTCGTGAGACGGTGCATCGGTGTATGAAGCGACAGAACAAGGAATAGATAGAAAATGGGACATCGAATTGAATGTTTTGTAATTTAAACTAAAAATTATAGGTCAAAAGAAACTAAAATTTTGGAAGTGACCAAATTAAGGAAATGTTTTCTTAAATAGTAAGTGTAAAACTGGAGTTCTTGAGTAAAAAATTCATATTAATCAAATCCAAATACATTAAAAGTAATTAAATAAGGATTTAACATTTGTTTTGTATGTTTTTAAGATGTATGATGTATACAAATCGTTAGAAGTCAAAACATTGCAACTTTGTACCTTAGACTTGCATAGGTACCGTTTTTAAATGTCACTGATCGAGCAAGTGCTCGAGTGTTCTGTTGACTGTTCGAGCACATTGTGTTCAAGCAGCTGGTACACTTTAAAAACACGGCCATTGATATTCCATCATATATTTTTGTATCTCATATAGTTTTTAAATTGTTATAAGTTAAGCATTTGATTTTTATTTTCAGTCATTAACCGTTTGTAATATTGTGTTACTTGTTCTATGATTTGTTCTATCGTTACGTTATGGGGTTCTTTGCTCGTACTTGGTCTTGTTTGTGTTACTTGTATGTTTCTTGTCTGATTTTCCAAGTTTACTTTTGTCACATGTATCCTTTTGTGTTTTTTTGTTTGATCCTCTCCTGTGTCACTCGTTATGTATTCTGTCTTTTAGTTACTCGGCTATATGTCGCTGTTCTTTTTTGGGCCGGGTACAAGTTTCTTCTTTGTGAGATTTCTATATGGTTGTCATTTTGTTTGTTCGGTAGGTCTGGGAATTCCTCGATCGTTCCTAGGATGTCATATCTGTTTTGTGTGTTTGTCGTTTCTCGTGGGATGCTAAGGTTGGCTTCGTAGTAAGAAAGGTTTTCCATTGTCATTTTATGTTTGATCCGATTTTGTCTCTTCCTTTCTTTACATATTCTATTCCTTGTGTAGTGTTTGTCGGTTTTGCAGTATCGGCAGAATTTGTTGCAGCTCCCTTCATGGTTGATTTTCGTGCATGTTGTACATTTCTTGTGGGTAGATTAGCATTGTTTTTTTGTAAGGCCATACACTAGGCATGGGTCCAATAAAATGGCCCGTTGAATATATGGTGTTACCGTATGCTCCATTCCATATACTAACACGTCTTTGGGTATTATATTTCCTGTAAATGTTGCTACTATAATTCTCGATCTGAAATATTTTGTTTCCTTTGAATATTCATCCTTAATCCTTAATTCTCTGAAGGGTCGTGGAAATTTGGTATCTCTATCTATCACTTTCTTAAGTTCTTCGTCTGTGATGTTAGTATCCGTTCTTGATTATTCCTTTGCATGTCGTTTTATGATCGGGTATGTACGCAACTTGGTTATTTTCTTTGATTAGTTAGTTGGTTTTGTAATGTTATTACCATTTTTACTACCATCAATTATAATGCTTACGGGGTTTCTTCTATTTTCTTGGTATTTTATATCTTTAGATTGTAAATTGTTCTAACTAATTTAAGTGGACTGCAATTGCCCACATTGCCCTTGATTATGTTCAATATATACCTCATATGGTCCTTTATCATAAATGGAGTATGGTATAGTATATGTTAAAATGTGTTCCATTCATATTTGTTTGTCTCTGTTCTGTTGTCCGTTCTGGTTGTTTGGTATCATGTTTATATCATTTTTAATTCCTTTGTCTTTGTCCGTGGCCCACTGGTCATGTGTTTTTATAGGTTGGTTTTAGTAATTGGTGGAGAGTTGATCGTTTGATGGGTATTATTATACTTATATCTATACATGCTTAATACTTTTCTATTATATTCTACACTTCAGGTTAGGTTACCTATACTAAATTGGACCTACCTACCTCGGAGCCGCCTTCTTCGCTTTGGTCACCCCCCTCGGATGCATTTCATCAACTTAGTCGCGAGAGGGGCCAGCGTTTTTTGTATGTTGTTATGTGGTCTGTCGCTCGCGGATCCCCCTACACCCTAGGGTTCGGGTTCACTTCGAACGACAGACAGGCGTCTTTTGCTCATCTTCTACTCTTCTCCTCCGAGGTTAGCCCCTGTCCTGTGCCTCTTTGTCTGTTATGATCTTCACGATGTAATCCTTGATGGATTTCCAGGACAGGGGACTTTCCAACATCTGTCTCGTCAGATTCTCTGGTGTAAGATCTTCTTCTAGCTTCCTATTCGTTCTATTTCTTTCTCTGTACCATCTCACACAGTCAAAAACCGTGTGTTCTGCGTCGTCCTCTACCTTACATATTTCACACAGCGGAGAATCGCTTCTCTTGAATCTATAAAGGTACGATTTGAAGCAACCATGTCCGGACAGTGCCTGAGCCAAGTGATATCCGATGTCATTCTTTTGTTTATACCAGACGCGAACGTCTGATATAACCCTTCGGGTCCAGGTTCCTTTCCCACTACTCCTCCAATACTCTTGTCATTCATTTAAAGTGATTTCTCTATCCTGTTGTTTCGTCTTTCCCTCTTTTCCTTCTCTCTTGTTCTTCCATCTCCTGTATCGCTCCTTTGCGCGGAATTCCAAAGGGATATCTCCCACTATGACTGCCGCCGCGTCCGTCGAGACAGTGCGGTAAAAACCGCACTGCCTGAGCAACATCGGTCTTTGAGCTTTCTTCACCAAGGTCTTATATTTATCATATTTCAAACAATCCACCCAGACCGAAGCACCGTAAAGCATTACGCTGTACGATGATTCCGCGATGATCTTCCTTTTTATTGATGTTGGGCCCCCGATGATAGGCATCAGTCGGCTAAGGTGATTATGAATATACTTTAATTTTTTTACTTTTTCGATCATGTGTGTTCCGAATGTGAGGCTACTATCTAAAATTATTCCTAGATATTTTAATTTCTTGACCATTGGTATTCTTTTCCCTTTCACATACAAAATCACGTTCCTTTACCATCTTTTTCTACCGTTCATCATAATGGCTTGTGTTTTTTCGGGAGCGACCATAAGTTCTCTCTTTTCCAACCATTCCACTATCGATTTTAGCGCCCTATTACATTTCCATGTAAGTGCCGATTCAGAGGGGGCTACTGCGATCAACACGAGGTCGTCTGCGTAAGCTACCGTGCGACATCCCGCCGATAACTTCAAGTCTAGTACTCCGTTGTAGACTAGGTTCCACAGGAGTGGTCCTAGGACCGATCCCTGTGGAACTCCCGCGCTGATATCTTTTTCTCTTCCTCCGACTACAATTTTCCTGTTCTCTAAATAAGATTTTATCAGATTTACCAAGTAGGTACGGTTCGATTTCGAAATCTACCGCTCGAACGACTGAGTTCCAAGTTCCAAGTTATCGAATTGAAAGCGTTTTTTATATCTAAAAGAATTAATGCAGAAGCTTGTCTTTTGCCACGATTTGCGTTCTTTACAATGTTAGTAATATAATGTAGTGCGTCTTCTCTGCATCTTCCTTTTATGAATCCATATTGGTGGTCTGAAATCTGTCTCGGCATACTTTTCTCTATTCTAATTTTAATGATGGTTTCAAAGAGTTTGCTGATGACATTGAGTAAACAAATCGGCCTAAAAGAAGCGGTGCCCGTCTCGGGTATGAGAACTAATTTTGCCATTTTCCACTTTTCAGGAATGTGTCCGGTCGTAATACAATTTTGAAAAATGTCCCTAAAAATGTGAGGTACCGTCGTACCCGCTATCTTTACTATTTCTGGAGGTATTCCGTCGAGCCCTGGGGCTCTACCCTTTTTAATTGTATAGCACGCCCTTTTAATTCCCTCTTCGGTAATTTCCGATTTACATTCACACAATGTTTTTATGAATTTTACTTGATGTTTATCTGGAAATAATTTCAGGACTGCTTCGTTGATGGTATGTCGGTCGAGTGCCACTCTATTAGGTATCGGTTTCATGGATCTCGTAATTATTCGGTACGCATCGCCCCAGGGGTTCTCGGAGAGTTCCTCCAATAGTGTTTTCCAACATTTCCTTTTTTCCCTGTTGATAAATTTCTTTAACTTTTTCTTGTTTTCCTTGTAAATTTTGGACCTACCTACCTATATACTCAGTACCTACTTATATTAGCAAATAAATATCTCGATTAGTTATTCATTAGGTGATCATCAAACTTAATAAAACGATAGAAAATACGTGTAGGTATATCTACCTAAGTCACGTATCACGTAGGTACTTACTTCGGTAACTAGTAACTTTTCACCCCTTCAGTTTTTATAGGTATACCTACTTAAAGAAGTATGTACATTAGCAGTTAAATGTCCACGTGAAACTGAAAAGAGACTTTAGACTATTAGATTAATGAGTGTTTAGTCACCTAATTATACTGTTTGTCGTATTTAACCTATTACCTAACCTATTAATCATGTTCTAAGTAGTTTTTTTACTTAAAAATTCCTTAGGAGAACGATTAGATATGCGAGCGACAAAAAATATGGCAGGCTTAATTCTTTCGAAAGGGACCGAGAGTACGTACCTACGTGGACGAGGAGTCGTTATTTATTTATAATAAGTATACCTACTAGCAGGTAGGTACTTACCTACTAGGAAATTTAATCTAATTAGTAGATATATCTACTTATAAGTACCTAGTAATTGCTCCTAGTATTTAATTGCTGTTCATTTGTTTTCATTTATACAGTTCCACACACATGTAGATATTAATAAGTACTTCGAAAGTTTGCCATCGGCCGTTGGATAGGTTAGGTAGGGCTTACTCGGAAAAGAGATGACTACAAAAAACCCCATGGCATTCAGGCTGAAAGGTAGATTTATGGTAGGATATATATAGTAATATGACACACGATGTGTCAAAAAAATGCATACGAGGTGTGTAAAAATACAAATGTCAAAATTTTAAAATAGTATTTGCAAATAACTTTTTCTCTGTACATTTCTCAAAGATATGTTTTATACAAAAGTTATTCGCCTTTATAAGGGCAACAAAAAACCTAAGTAACATTTTTCTCTCGGGCGCAAATAAAAGTTTTTTTATTTTTTATTTTTTGACAAGAATAACTATTTTTGTACGTTTCTCGTCAGATTGTTTTATACAAAAGTTGTTCGCCTCTATAATAGCAACAAAAAACCTTAGTAACATTTTTCTCTCAAACGCGAAATAAAAGTTTTTCTTATTTTTATTTATTTTTGAATAAAAAATCTTTTTTTCTGTACATTTCTCGAAAAAAAAAAAAAAATGTTCTATACAAAAGTCGTTCGCTTCTATAAGAGCAACAAAACACCCAAGTAACATTTTTCTCTCAGACGCGAAATAAAAGTTTTTTGATTTTTTTTTTGAAATAACAAGTCGCCATTTTGAAACCGCTGGGCCGATTTGGCCCATTAACGAACTCGACCGAGATTTTCTCATTTCAACTGATTCTCATTCAACTGATTTTCGTACCAAATTTCGTTGTGATTGTTTAAAAAATGCGACCTGTAGCCTGCCGACAAATTTCGTTATAAATTTTTGGGAAATGATTATGTATGATCTCTAGATACCAAAAAAACTGAAAACCGCATTTTAATTCCTATTGTTTCGACTTCGTTAACGAATGCAATACTAGATATAAATATACCAAAATATTTCTACTTTTAACAGAATTATTTTGATCAATTCAATCCTCAAGGCGCTGTCAGACTGTTCGACATTTAAAAGATACCCTTTCGCCGCGAGATGGCGCCATCTGTGTCACTCGTCTGTCAAATAAAGATGACATATTGCCTGTTATCCATATTTTTTTTAATTTTTAAGCCGTTTCGGCCCCCATGGCTTTTTCTTCGACATTGAACCATTTCAGGACCCTTCACGGACGTGCGCCCTACAGCTCACCAAAGTTTCGTTGCAATCGGACGAATAGTATAAGAGCCTCTATGCGGAACATACAAACAAACATACATCCATTTTTATATACATAGATAAAAACATCAGATATGGTCATATGGGCGCTATGGCTTCCAATGACCGTGTTCCGAGCGACGTAACACAACCTATAAACCTATACATCCATTCATGTATTGTACAAAAACCATCATGATTTCGCTGCAAAACCAGGTCGGTCTCGTTCGGATTACCTTTCCAACCTTTCCCTATGCTTCTCTCATCTCCTCATATTGAACTTTCGAAACGAGCTTATAACGATGGGAGAATATTCTCGGGGAGCTGAGGTAAAATCAGAAATGTTCTCGATGATCCCCAAAATAATAATAACTAATCGTTAGAATACTTCACAATGCCGACGTTTCGTTCAAAATTCTGAACATATTCATGGCTATGTCATAAGATATAAAACTTCATAACGATCATCGTTTATCAGTTATTTTTGTATGTCAAAGTGCACTTATCGATTATTCTTTCGTAGGCCTTCACAGCTCAATTCACGTCGAAGATCACGCACAGGACCGCCGTGAGCTTCGGCAAGCGCTCCTCACAACGCAACGCCGTCCCCAACTCTTTCCTCTACCCCGACAACTTCGTGGAGGCTCTGAAGAACTGCGACTTCTCGTTCGCCCTTCATCTCAACGTGGGGCCCTCCTCGACTCGCACTTCCCCAACGACACTTCACCCCTACATCTCCCACGACAGTTTCTTCGAGAACAAGCACGCGTCACCGAGCGCGACCCGCAGAACGCCATCCCTACATAAGTAACCCGAAGAGCGACGACAGAGTGCAGATACCCGTCGGGTTCTACAACCGACTCGTCTCCGGTCTGCTCAACAAGAACACGTTTCGCTTCAACGTACAGTTCAGGGGTTTCAATTCAAGGCGGAGCGCAGCGTCAGGACATAGCTGAAGATCAATTTGGAGAACGTCATGGAGATGATTTTAAGGTCGGTGGCCCAGTTTTAGATCGCTAACTTCAATAGTTTTCGATTATAAATTCCGACACATAACTTCTCTGGCAGCAACAATATTATACAAAATTGAAAACGTTTCAGAAGAAAGAAACAAGATTCGATCATTTTTGGATGGCTATTTTGGAAGTATACTGATTAGATAAATAATATTAATAACAATAATAATAATTTTATTTATTTAATAATTATTAATTATAATTAATAATAAATAAGATATTATCTTATGTGATTTTATAAAGACTATAATGACTCTCCATCCATGACACGCCAAAAAAAAAACTCCATATCCATATCATAAGATAAAACTCCATATCATAAGATATTATCTTATGTGATTTTATAAAGACTATAATGACTCTCCATCCATGACACGCAAAAAAAAACTCCGCGCTGGCCGAGAATCCAAAAATTTCTCGGCGAGCGCGAGGGGCCAAAAATTACCCCCCCCCCTCCCGCTCGAATCAAATATTTTTCCTCACCCCGCGCCGGCTCAGAGTCTTCTCAAATAATAAACCGGACCGAATGTTTTAATGTATCTCTTAATTGAAACTTCTTTTGTTCCAGAACACGGACCAATGGACACGGACTGGAGAGGATTTACAAAACGGGTCGTGACAAGCGGGCAATCAACAGCATCTGCATATCCATCAGAAATAGTCACGAATTAAATGAAATAATATGAGCATTTGAATATATTGTCGAATCTTGATTTTGAAACTTTTCTTAAATTTGCTATTACATAACATATATAACCCTATGACTTAAAAGAAACCAGTGATGCTTTATAGAGAATTTATGAGAGTTTTAGTACCCCAATCCTCATATTCACAGGGCAGGTCATCGAAGGTCCCCTGAGGCCCTTCGCCAAGTATCAGCCCTTTTGGTCAAGCGGTTTTCGAGTTATTGCGGTTTTTTCGATTTCAACGACTTAAACCTAAAATCGACGATATCTCGGGAATAAAGGGCCGTAGGGTCCTGGAACCTTCACCGTCGCCCTTAGGAGGACGCCCTCGATCGTTTGCACCCAAAATTGGAAAATCGAAAAAATCTAATTTTACACTTTTTTTATACCTGTAAAATTAAAACTTTCGAATTTCGAGCTGAAACACGCAGGGCAGGTCGGCGTAAGGCCCCTAACGCCGCTCGCCGAGTGTCAGCCCTTTCTGTCCAGCGGTTTTCGAGTTATTCCCATTTTTCTGAATTCATCGGGCTATTCCGAAATCCGATGATATCTCGGGAACGAAGGGCCGTAGGGCCCCGGGACCTTCACCATCGTTCTTAGGGCGACGCCCTTGATCGTTTGCACGCATAATTGGAAAATCGAAAAAATCGAAATTTTCACGTTTTTACCAAAACGAAACGAATTTTAAAATTTTTATACCTGAAAAATTTAAATTTTCGAATTTCGAGCTCAAACTCGCAGGGAAGGTCGGCGTTGGCCCTCTGAAACCCTTCGCCGAGTTTCAGCCCTTTCTGTACCTTAGTTTTCGAGTTATTAAACGTTTTCCTGATTTCATCGGGCTATTCCCAAATCCGACGATATCACGGGAACGAAGGGCCGTAGGGCCCCGGGACCTTCACCATCGTTCTTAGGGCGACGCCCTTGATCGTTTGCACGCATAATTGGAAAATCGAAAAAATCGAAATTTTCACGTTTTTACCAAAACGAAACGAATTTTACAAGTTTTTATACCTGAAAAATTTAAATTTTCGAATTTCGAGCTCAAACTTGCAGGGACGGTCGGCGTTGGCCCTCTGAAACCCTTTGCCGAGTTTCAGCCCTTTCTGTACCTTAGTTTTCGAGTTATTAACGTTTTCCTGATTTCATCGGGCTATTCCGAAAACCGACGATATCTCGGGAACGAAGGGCCGTAGGGCCCCGGGACCTTCACCATCGTTCTTAGGGCGACGCCCTTGATCGTTTGCACGCATAATTGGAAAATCGAATTTTTCACGTTTTTGACCAAAACGAAACGAATTTTACAATTTTTATACCTGAAAAATTTAAATTTTCGAATTTCGAGCTCAAACTTGCAGGGACGGTCGGCGTTGGCCCTCTGAAACCCTTCGCCGAGTTTCAGCCCTTTCTGTACCTTAGTTTTCGAGTTATTAACGTTTTCCTGATTTCATCGGGCTATTCCGAAAACCGACGATATCTCGGGAACGAAGGGCCGTAGGGCCCCGGGTCCTTCACCATCGTTCTTAGGGCGACGCCCTTGATCGTTTGCACGCATAATTGGAAAATAGAAAAAATCGAAATTTTCACGTTTTTACCAAAACGAAACGAATTTTACAATTTTTATACCTGAAAAATTTAAATTTTCGAATTTCGAACTCAAACTCGCAGGGAAGGTCGGCGTTGGCCCTCTGAAACCGTTCGCCGAGTTTCAGCCCTTTCTGTACCTTAGTTTTCGAGTTATTAACGTTTTCCTGATTTCATCGGGCTATTCCGAAATCCGATGATATCTCGGGAACGAAGGGCCGTAGGGCCCCGGGACCTTCACCATCTTTCTTAGGGCGACGCCCTTGATCGTTTGCACGCATAATTGGAAAATCGAAAAAATCGAAATTTTCACGTTTTTACCAAAACGAAACGAATTTTACAAGTTTTTATACCTGAAAAATTTAAATTTTCGAATTTCGAGCTCAAACTTGCAGGGACGTTCGGCGTTGGCCCTCTGAAACCCTTCGCCGAGTTTCAGCCCTTTCTGTACCTTAGTTTTCGAGTTATTAACGTTTTCCTGATTTCATCGGGCTATTCCGAAAACCGACGATATCTCGGGAACGAAGGGCCGTAGGGCCCCGGGACCTTTACCATCGTTCTTAGGGCGACGCCCTTGATCGTTTGCACGCATAATTGGAAAATCGAATTTTTCACGTTTTTGACCAAAACGAAACGAATTTTACAATTTTTATACCTGAAAAATTTAAATTTTCGAATTTCGAGCTCAAACCTGCAGGGACGGTCGGCGTTGGCCCTCTGAAAACCTTCGCCGAGTTTCAGCCCTTTCTGTACCTTAGTTTTCGAGTTATTAACGTTTTCCTGATTTCATCGGGCTATTCCGAAAACCGACGATATCTCGGGAACGAAGGGCCGTAGGGCCCCGGGTCCTTCACCATCGTTCTTAGGGCGACGCCCTTGATCGTTTGCACGCATAATTGGAAAATAGAAAAAATGGAAATTTTCACGTTTTTACCAAAACGAAACGAATTTTACAATTTTTATACCTGAAAAATTTAAATTTTCGAATTTCGAACTCAAACTCGCAGGGAAGGTCGGCGTTGGCCCTCTGAAACCGTTCGCCGAGTTTCAGCCCTTTCTGTACCTTAGTTTTCGAGTTATTAACGTTTTCCTGATTTCATCGGGCTATTCCGAAATCCGATGATATCTCGGGAACGAAGGGCCGTAGGGCCCCGGGACCTTCACCATCTTTCTTAGGGCGACGCCCTTGATCGTTTGCACGCATAATTGGAAAATCGAAAAAATCGAAATTTTCACGTTTTTACCAAAACGAAACGAATTTTACAAGTTTTTATACCTGAAAAATTTAAATTTTCGAATTTCGAGCTCAAACTTGCAGGGACGTTCGGCGTTGGCCCTCTGAAACCCTTCGCCGAGTTTCAGCCCTTTCTGTACCTTAGTTTTCGAGTTATTAACGTTTTCCTGATTTCATCGGGCTATTCCGAAAACCGACGATATCTCGGGAACGAAGGGCCGTAGGGCCCCGGGACCTTTACCATCGTTCTTAGGGCGACGCCCTTGATCGTTTGCACGCATAATTGGAAAATCGAATTTTTCACGTTTTTGACCAAAACGAAACGAATTTTACAATTTTTATACCTGAAAAATTTAAATTTTCGAATTTCGAGCTCAAACCTGCAGGGACGGTCGGCGTTGGCCCTCTGAAACCCTTCGCCGAGTTTCAGCCCTTTCTGTACCTTAGTTTTCGAGTTATTAACGTTTTCCTGATTTCATCGGGCTATTCCGAAAACCGACGATATCTCGGGAACGAAGGGCCGTAGGGCCCCGGGTCCTTCACCATCGTTCTTAGGGCGACGCCCTTGATCGTTTGCACGCATAATTGGAAAATAGAAAAAATCGAAATTTTCACGTTTTTACCAAAACGAAACGAATTTTACAATTTTTATACCTGAAAAATTTAAATTTTCGAATTTCGAACTCAAACTCGCAGGGAAGGTCGGCGTTGGCCCTCTGAAACCGTTCGCCGAGTTTCAGCCCTTTCTGTACCTTAGTTTTCGAGTTATTAACGTTTTCCTGATTTCATCGGGCTATTCCGAAATCCGATGATATCTCGGGAACGAAGGGCCGTAGGGCCCCGGGACCTTCACCATCTTTCTTAGGACGACGCCCTTGATCGTTTGCACGCATAATTGGAAAATCGAATTTTTCACGTTTTTGACCAAAACGAAACGAATTTTACGTTTTTATACCTGAAAAATTTAAATTTTCGAATTTCGAGCTCAAACTCGCAGGGAAGGTCGACGTAGGCCCTCTGAAACCCTTCGCCGAGTTTCAGCCATTTCTGTACAGTAGTTTTCGAGTTATTAACGTTTTTCTAATTTCATCGGGCTATTCCGAAAACCGACGATATCTCGGGAACGAAGGGCCGTAGGGCCCCGGGACCTTCACCATCGTTCTTAGGGCGACGCCCTTGATCGTTTGCACGCATAATTGGAAAATCGAATTTTTCACGTTTTTGACCAAAACGAAACGAATTTTACAATTTTTATACCTGAAAAATTTAAATTTTCGAATTTCGAGCTCAAACTTGCAGGGACGGTCGGCGTTGGCCCTCTGAAACCCTTCGCCGAGTTTCAGCCCTTTCTGTACCTTAGTTTTCGAGTTATTAACGTTTTCCTGATTTCATCGGGCTATTCCGAAAACCGACGATATCTCGGGAACGAAGGGCCGTAGGGCCCCGGGTCCTTCACCATCGTTCTTAGGGCGACGCCCTTGATCGTTTGCACGCATAATTGGAAAATAGAAAAAATGGAAATTTTCACGTTTTTACCAAAACGAAACGAATTTTACAATTTTTATACCTGAAAAATTTAAATTTTCGAATTTCGAACTCAAACTCGCAGGGAAGGTCGGCGTTGGCCCTCTGAAACCGTTCGCCGAGTTTCAGCCCTTTCTGTACCTTAGTTTTCGAGTTATTAACGTTTTCCTGATTTCATCGGGCTATTCCGAAATCCGATGATATCTCGGGAACGAAGGGCCGTAGGGCCCCGGGACCTTCACCATCTTTCTTAGGGCGACGCCCTTGATCGTTTGCACGCATAATTGGAAAATCGAAAAAATCGAAATTTTCACGTTTTTACCAAAACGAAACGAATTTTACAAGTTTTTATACCTGAAAAATTTAAATTTTCGAATTTCGAGCTCAAACTTGCAGGGACGTTCGGCGTTGGCCCTCTGAAACCCTTCGCCGAGTTTCAGCCCTTTCTGTACCTTAGTTTTCGAGTTATTAACGTTTTCCTGATTTCATCGGGCTATTCCGAAAACCGACGATATCTCGGGAACGAAGGGCCGTAGGGCCCCGGGACCTTTACCATCGTTCTTAGGGCGACGCCCTTGATCGTTTGCACGCATAATTGGAAAACCGAATTTTTCACGTTTTTGACCAAAACGAAACGAATTTTACAATTTTTATACCTGAAAAATTTAAATTTTCGAATTTCGAGCTCAAACCTGCAGGGACGGTCGGCGTTGGCCCTCTGAAACCCTTCGCCGAGTTTCAGCCCTTTCTGTACCTTAGTTTTCGAGTTATTAACGTTTTCCTGATTTCATCGGGCTATTCCGAAAACCGACGATATCTCGGGAACGAAGGGCCGTAGGGCCCCGGGTCCTTCACCATCGTTCTTAGGGCGACGCCCTTGATCGTTTGCACGCATAATTGGAAAATAGAAAAAATCGAAATTTTCACGTTTTTACCAAAACGAAACGAATTTTACAATTTTTATACCTGAAAAATTTAAATTTTCGAATTTCGAACTCAAACTCGCAGGGAAGGTCGGCGTTGGCCCTCTGAAACCGTTCGCCGAGTTTCAGCCCTTTCTGTACCTTAGTTTTCGAGTTATTAACGTTTTCCTGATTTCATCGGGCTATTCCGAAATCCGATGATATCTCGGGAACGAAGGGCCGTAGGGCCCCGGGACCTTCACCATCTTTCTTAGGACGACGCCCTTGATCGTTTGCACGCATAATTGGAAAATCGAATTTTTCACGTTTTTGACCAAAACGAAACGAATTTTACGTTTTTATACCTGAAAAATTTAAATTTTCGAATTTCGAGCTCAAACTCGCAGGGAAGGTCGACGTAGGCCCTCTGAAACCCTTCGCCGAGTTTCAGCCATTTCTGTACAGTAGTTTTCGAGTTATTAACGTTTTTCTAATTTCATCGGGCTATTCCGAAAACCGACGATATCTCGGGAACGAAGGGCCGTAGGGCCCCGGGACCTTCACCATCGTTCTTAGGGCGACGCCCTTGATCGTTTGCACGCATAATTGGAAAATCGAATTTTTCACGTTTTTGACCAAAACGAAACGAATTTTACAATTTTTATACCTGAAAAATTTAAATTTTCGAATTTCGAGCTCAAACTTGCAGGGACGGTCGGCGTTGGCCCTCTGAAACCCTTCGCCGAGTTTCAGCCCTTTCTGTACCTTAGTTTTCGAGTTATTAACGTTTTCCTGATTTCATCGGGCTATTCCGAAAACCGACGATATCTCGGGAACGAAGGGCCGTAGGGCCCCGGGTCCTTCACCATCGTTCTTAGGGCGACGCCCTTGATCGTTTGCACGCATAATTGGAAAATAGAAAAAATCGAAATTTTCACGTTTTTACCAAAACGAAACGAATTTTACAATTTTTATACCTGAAAAATTTAAATTTTCGAATTTCGAACTCAAACTCGCAGGGAAGGTCGGCGTTGGCCCTCTGAAACCGTTCGCCGAGTTTCAGCCCTTTCTGTACCTTAGTTTTCGAGTTATTAACGTTTTCCTGATTTCATCGGGCTATTCCGAAAACCGACGATATCTCGGGAACGAAGGGCCGTAGGGCCCCGGGACCTTCACCATCGTTCTTAGGGCGACGCCCTTGATCGTTTGCACGCATAATTGGAAAATCGAATTTTTCACGTTTTTGACCAAAACGAAACGAATTTTACAATTTTTATACCTGAAAAATTTAAATTTTCGAATTTCGAGCTCAAACCTGCAGGGACGGTCGGCGTTGGCCCTCTGAAACCCTTCGCCGAGTTTCAGCCCTTTCTTTACCTTAGTTTTCGAGTTATTAACGTTTTCCTGATTTCATCGGGCTATTCCGAAAACCGACGATATCTCGGGAACGAAGGGCCGTAGGGCCCCGGGACCTTTACCATCGTTCTTAGGGCGACGCCCTTGATCGTTTGCACGCATAATTGGAAAATCGAATTTTTCACGTTTTTGACCAAAACGAAACGAATTTTACAATTTTTATACCTGAAAAATTTAAATTTTCGAATTTCGAGCTCAAACCTGCAGGGACGGTCGACGTTGGCCCTCTGAAACCCTTCGCCGAGTTTCAGCCCTTTCTGTACCTTAGTTTTCGAGTTATTAACGTTTTCCTGATTTCATCGGGCTATTCCGAAAACCGACGATATCTCGGGAACGAAGGGCCGTAGGGCCCCGGGTCCTTCACCATCGTTCTTAGGGCGACGCCCTTGATCGTTTGCACGCATAATTGGAAAATAGAAAAAATCGAAATTTTCACGTTTTTACCAAAACGAAACGAATTTTACAATTTTTATACCTGAAAAATTTAAATTTTCGAATTTCGAACTCAAACTCGCAGGGAAGGTCGGCGTTGGCCCTCTGAAACCGTTCGCCGAGTTTCAGCCCTTTCTGTACCTTAGTTTTCGAGTTATTAACGTTTTCCTGATTTCATCGGGCTATTCCGAAAACCGACGATATCTCGGGAACGAAGGGCCGTAGGGCCCCGGGACCTTCACCATCGTTCTTAGGGCGACGCCCTTGATCGTTTGCACGCATAATTGGAAAATCGAATTTTTCACGTTTTTGACCAAAACGAAACGAATTACGTTTTTATACCTGAAAAATTTGAATTTTCGAATTTCGAGCTCAAACTTGCAGGGACGGTCGGCGTTGGCCCTCTGAAACCCTTCGCCGAGTTTCAGCCCTTTCTGTACCTTAGTTTTCGAGTTATTAACGTTTTCCTGATTTCATCGGGCTATTCCGAAAACCGACGATATCTCGGGAACGAAGGGCCGTAGGGCCCCGGGTCCTTCACCATCGTTCTTAGGGCGACGCCCTTGATCGTTTGCACGCATAATTGGAAAATAGAAAAAATCGAAATTTTCACGTTTTTACCAAAACGAAACGAATTTTACAATTTTTATACCTGAAAAATTTAAATTTTCGAATTTCGAACTCAAACTCGCAGGGAAGGTCGGCGTTGGCCCTCTGAAACCGTTCGCCGAGTTTCAGCCCTTTCTGTACCTTAGTTTTCGAGTTATTAACGTTTTCCTGATTTCATCGGGCTATTCCGAAAACCGACGATATCTCGGGAACGAAGGGCCGTAGGGCCCCGGGACCTTCACCATCGTTCTTAGGGCGACGCCCTTGATCGTTTGCACGCATAATTGGAAAATCGAATTTTTCACGTTTTTGACCAAAACGAAACGAATTTTACAATTTTTATACCTGAAAAATTTAAATTTTCGAATTTCGAGCTCAAACCTGCAGGGACGGTCGGCGTTGGCCCTCTGAAACCCTTCGCCGAGTTTCAGCCCTTTCTTTACCTTAGTTTTCGAGTTATTAACGTTTTCCTGATTTCATCGGGCTATTCCGAAAACCGACGATATCTCGGGAACGAAGGGCCGTAGGGCCCCGGGACCTTTACCATCGTTCTTAGGGCGACGCCCTTGATCGTTTGCACGCATAATTGGAAAATCGAATTTTTCACGTTTTTGACCAAAACGAAACGAATTTTACAATTTTTATACCTGAAAAATTTAAATTTTCGAATTTCGAGCTCAAACCTGCAGGGACGGTCGGCGTTGGCCCTCTGAAACCCTTCGCCGAGTTTCAGCCCTTTCTGTACCTTAGTTTTCGAGTTATTAACGTTTTCCTGATTTCATCGGGCTATTCCGAAAACCGACGATATCTCGGGAACGAAGGGCCGTAGGGCCCCGGGTCCTTCACCATCTTTCTTAGGGCGACGCCCTTGATCGTTTGCACGCATAATTGGAAAATAGAAAAAATCGAAATTTTCACGTTTTTACCAAAACGAAACGAATTTTACAAGTTTTTATACCTGAAAAATTTAAATTTTCGAATTTCGAGCTCAAACTTGCAGGGACGTTCGGCGTTGGCCCTCTGAAACCCTTCGCCGAGTTTCAGCCCTTTCTGTACCTTAGTTTTCGAGTTATTAAACGTTTTCCTGATTTCATCGGGCTATTCCCAAATCCGACGATATCTCGGGAACGAAGGGCCGTAGGGCCCCGGGACCTTCACCATCGTTCTTAGGGCGACGCCCTTGATCGTTTGCACGCATAATTGGAAAATCGAATTTTTCACGTTTTTGACCAAAACGAAACGAATTTTACAATTTTTATACCTGAAAAATTTAAATTTTCGAATTTCGAGCTCAAACTTGCAGGGACGGTCGGCGTTGGCCCTCTGAAACCCTTCGCCGAGTTTCAGCCCTTTCTGTACCTTAGTTTTCGAGTTATTAACGTTTTCCTGATTTCATCGGGCTATTCCGAAAACCGACGATATCTCGGGAACGAAGGGCCGTAGGGCCCCGGGTCCTTCACCATCGTTCTTAGGGCGACGCCCTTGATCGTTTGCACGCATAATTGGAAAATAGAAAAAATCGAAATTTTCACGTTTTTACCAAAACGAAACGAATTTTACAATTTTTATACCTGAAAAATTTAAATTTTCGAATTTCGAACTCAAACTCGCAGGGAAGGTCGGCGTTGGCCCTCTGAAACCGTTCGCCGAGTTTCAGCCCTTTCTGTACCTTAGTTTTCGAGTTATTAACGTTTTCCTGATTTCATCGGGCTATTCCGAAATCCGATGATATCTCGGGAACGAAGGGCCGTAGGGCCCCGGGACCTTCACCATCTTTCTTAGGGCGACGCCCTTGATCGTTTGCACGCATAATTGGAAAATCGAAAAAATCGAAATTTTCACGTTTTTACCAAAACGAAACGAATTTTACAAGTTTTTATACCTGAAAAATTTAAATTTTCGAATTTCGAGCTCAAACTCGCAGGGAAGGTCGACGTAGGCCCTCTGAAACCCTTCGCCGAGTTTCAGCCCTTTCTGTACCTTAGTTTTCGAGTTATTAACGTTTTCCTGATTTCATCGGGCTATTCCGAAAACCGACGATATCTCGGGAACGAAGGGCCGTAGGGCCCCGGGACCTTTACCATCGTTCTTAGGGCGACGCCCTTGATCGTTTGCACGCATAATTGGAAAATCGAATTTTTCACGTTTTTGACCAAAACGAAACGAATTTTACAATTTTTATACCTGAAAAATTTAAATTTTCGAATTTCGAGCTCAAACCTGCAGGGACGGTCGGCGTTGGCCCTCTGAAACCCTTCGCCGAGTTTCAGCCCTTTCTGTACCTTAGTTTTCGAGTTATTAACGTTTTCCTGATTTCATCGGGCTATTCCGAAAACCGACGATATCTCGGGAACGAAGGGCCGTAGGGCCCCGGGTCCTTCACCATCGTTCTTAGGGCGACGCCCTTGATCGTTTGCACGCATAATTGGAAAATAGAAAAAATCGAAATTTTCACGTTTTTACCAAAACGAAACGAATTTTACAATTTTTATACCTGAAAAATTTAAATTTTCGAATTTCGAACTCAAACTCGCAGGGAAGGTCGGCGTTGGCCCTCTGAAACCGTTCGCCGAGTTTCAGCCCTTTCTGTACCTTAGTTTTCGAGTTATTAACGTTTTCCTGATTTCATCGGGCTATTCCGAAATCCGATGATATCTCGGGAACGAAGGGCCGTAGGGCCCCGGGACCTTCACCATCTTTCTTAGGGCGACGCCCTTGATCGTTTGCACGCATAATTGGAAAATCGAATTTTTCACGTTTTTGACCAAAACGAAACGAATTTTACGTTTTTATACCTGAAAAATTTAAATTTTCGAATTTCGAGCTCAAACTCGCAGGGAAGGTCGACGTAGGCCCTCTGAAACCCTTCGCCGAGTTTCAGCCATTTCTGTACAGTAGTTTTCGAGTTATTAACGTTTTTCTAATTTCATCGGGCTATTCCGAAAACCGACGATATCTCGGGAACGAAGGGCCGTAGGGCCCCGGGACCTTCACCATCGTTCTTAGGGCGACGCCCTTGATCGTTTGCACGCATAATTGGAAAATCGAATTTTTCACGTTTTTGACCAAAACGAAACGAATTTTACAATTTTTATACCTGAAAAATTTAAATTTTCGAATTTCGAGCTCAAACTTGCAGGGACGGTCGGCGTTGGCCCTCTGAAACCCTTCGCCGAGTTTCAGCCCTTTCTGTACCTTAGTTTTCGAGTTATTAACGTTTTCCTGATTTCATCGGGCTATTCCGAAAACCGACGATATCTCGGGAACGAAGGGCCGTAGGGCCCCGGGTCCTTCACCATCGTTCTTAGGGCGACGCCCTTGATCGTTTGCACGCATAATTGGAAAATAGAAAAAATCGAAATTTTCACGTTTTTACCAAAACGAAACGAATTTTACAATTTTTATACCTGAAAAATTTAAATTTTCGAATTTCGAGCTCAAACTCGCAGGGAAGGTCGGCGTTGGCCCTCTGAAACCCTTCGCCGAGTTTCAGCCCTTTCTGTACCTTAGTTTTCGAGTTATTAACGTTTTCCTGATTTCATCGGGCTATTCCGAAATCCGATGATATCTCGGGAACGAAGGGCCGTAGGGCCCCGGGACCTTCACCATCTTTCTTAGGGCGACGCCCTTGATCGTTTGCACGCATAATTGGAAAATCGAAAAAATCGAAATTTTCACGTTTTTACCAAAACGAAACGAATTTTACAAGTTTTTATACCTGAAAAATTTAAATTTTCGAATTTCGAGCTCAAACTTGCAGGGACGGTCGGCGTTGGCCCTCTGAAACCCTTCGCCGAGTTTCAGCCCTTTCTGTACCTTAGTTTTCGAGTTATTAACGTTTTCCTGATTTCATCGGGCTATTCCGAAAACCGACGATATCTCGGGAACGAAGGGCCGTAGGGCCCCGGGACCTTCACCATCGTTCTTAGGGCGACGCCCTTGATCGTTTGCACGCATAATTGGAAAATCGAATTTTTCACGTTTTTGACCAAAACGAAACGAATTTTACAATTTTTATACCTGAAAAATTTAAATTTTCGAATTTCGAGCTCAAACCTGCAGGGACGGTCGGCGTTGGCCCTCTGAAACCCTTCGCCGAGTTTCAGCCCTTTCTTTACCTTAGTTTTCGAGTTATTAACGTTTTCCTGATTTCATCGGGCTATTCCGAAAACCGACGATATCTCGGGAACGAAGGGCCGTAGGGCCCCGGGTCCTTCACCATCGTTCTTAGGGCGACGCCCTTGATCGTTTGCACGCATAATTGGAAAATAGAAAAAATCGAAATTTTCACGTTTTTACCAAAACGAAACGAATTTTAAAATTTTTATACCTGAAAAATTTAAATTTTCGAATTTCGAACTCAAACTCGCAGGGAAGGTCGGCGTTGGCCCTCTGAAACCGTTCGCCGAGTTTCAGCCCTTTCTGTACCTTAGTTTTCGAGTTATTAACGTTTTCCTGATTTCATCTGGCTATTCCGAAATCCGATGATATCTCGGGAACGAAGGGCCGTAGGGCCCCGGGACCTTCACCATCGTTCTTAGGGCGACGCCCTTGATCGTTTGCACGCATAATTGGAAAATCGAAAAAATCGAAATTTTCACGTTTTTACCAAAACCAAACAAATTTTACAAGTTTTTATACCTGAAAAATTTAAATTTTCGAATTTCGAGCTCAAACTCGCAGGGAAGGTCGGCGTTGGCCCTCTGAAACCCTTCGCCGAGTTTCAGCCCTTTCTGTACATTAGTTTTCGAGTTATTAACGTTTTTCTAATTTCATCGGGCTATTCCGAAAACCGACGATATCTCGGGAACGAAGGGCCGTAGGGCCCCGGGACCTTCACCATCGTTCTTAGAGCGACGCCCTTGATCGTTTGCACGCATAATTGGAAAATCGAAAAAATCGAAATTTTCACGTTTTTACCAAAACCAAACAAATTTTACAAGTTTTTATACTGGAAGGTCGCCTTCGCGCCTTCCACCTCGCGCCTTCCATCTCGCGCCTTCCACCTCGCGCCATCCACCTCGCGCCTTCCATCTCGCTCGCGCCTTCCACCTCGCGCCTTCCACCTCGCTCGCGCCTTCCACCTCGCGCCTTCCATCTCGCTCGCGCCTTCCACCTCGCGCCTTCCATCTCGCGCCTTCCACCTCGCGCCTTCCACCTCGCGCCTTCCATCTCGCTCGCGCCTTCCACCTCGCGCCTTCCATCTCGCTCGCGCCTTCCACCTCGCGCCTTCCACCTCGCGCCTTCCACCTCGCGCCTTCCATCTCGCGCCTTACACCTCGCGCCTTCCACCTCGCGCCTTACACCTCGCGCCTTACACCTCGCGCCTTCCACCTCGCGCCTTCCACCTCGCGCCTTCCACCTCGCGCCTTACACCTCGCGCCTTCCACCTCGCGCCTTCCACCTCGCGCCTTCCATCTCGCGCCTTACACCTCGCGCCTTCCATCTCGCGCCTTACACCTCGCGCCTTCCACCTCGCGCCTTCCACCTCGCGCCTTCCACCTCGCGCCTTCCACCTCGCGCCTTCCATCTCGCTCGCGTCTTCCACCTCGCGCCTTCCACCTCGCGCCTTCCACCTCGCGCGCGCCTTCCACCTCGCGCCTTCCACCTCGCGCCTTCCACCTCGCGCCTTCCACTTCGCGCCTTCCACCTCGCGCCTTCCATCTCGCGCCTTCCACCTCGCGCCTTCCACCTCGCGCCTTCCATCTCGCGCCTTACACCTCGCGCCTTCCACCTCGCGCCTTCCATCTCGCGCCTTACACCTCGCGCCTTCCACCTCGCGCCTTACACCTCGCGCCTTCCACCTCGCGCCTTCCACCTCGCGCCTTCCACCTCGCGCCTTCCATCTCGCTCGCGCCTTCCATCTCGCGCCTTACACCTCGCGCCTTCCACCTCGCGCCTTCCATCTCGCGCCTTACACCTCGCGCCTTCCACCTCGCGCCTTCCACCTCGCGCCTTCCACCTCGCGCCTTCCACCTCGCGCCTTCCACCTCGCGCCTTCCACCTCGCGCCTTCCACCTCGCGCCTTCCACCTCGCGCCTTCCACCTCGCGCCTTCCATCTCGCGCCTTCCACCTCGCGCCTTCCACCTCGCGCCTTCCACCTCGCGCCTTCCACCTCGCGCCTTCCACCTCGCGCCTTCCACCTCGCGCCTTCCACCTCGCGCCTTCCACCTCGCGCCTTCCACCTCGCGCCTTCCATCTCGCGCCTTACACCTCGCGCCTTCCACCTCGCGCCTTCCACCTCGCGCCTTCCACCTCGCGCCTTCCATCTCGCGCCTTACACCTCGCGCCTTCCACCTCGCGCCTTACACCTCGCGCCTTACACCTCGCGCCTTCCACCTCGCGCCTTACACCTCTCGCCTTCCACCTCGCGCCTTCCACCTCGCGCCTTCCACCTCGCGCCTTCCATCTCGCGCCTTACACCTCGCGCCTTCCACCTCGCGCCTTACACCTCGCGCCTTACACCTCGCGCCTTCCACCTCGCGCCTTCCATCTCGCGCCTTACACCTCGCGCCTTCCACCTCGCGCCTTACACCTCGCGCCTTACACCTCGCGTCTTCCACCTCGCGCCTTCCACCTCGCGCCTTCCACCTCGCGCCTTCCACCTCGCGCCTTCCACCTCGCGCTTTCAACCTCGCGCCTTTCATCTCGCGCCTTCCACCTCGCGCCTTCCACCTCGCGCCTTCCACCTCGCGCCTTCCATCTCGCGCCTTACACCTCGCGCCTTCCACCTCGCGCCTTCCACCTCGCGCCTTCCATCTCGCGCCTTACACCTCGCGCCTTCCACCTCGCGCCTTCCACCTCGCGCCTTCCACCTCGCGCCTTCCACCTCGCGCGCGCCTTCCACCTCGCGCCTTCCACTTCGCGCCTTCCACCTCGCGCCTTCCACCTCGCGCCTTCCACCTCGCGCCTTCCACCTCGCGCCTTCCACCTCGCGCCTTCCACCTCGCGCCTTCCACCTCGCGCCTTCGCTTTCTCGAAGCCCTTAGGTCTGGCTAACTTTCGTTTGGGCTGAAAAGTTTTGTATCGAATCTAGCTACGCCCCTGATTTTTTTGGTCAGGAAAGCTGATAATGTTTTTTTTTTGGCGGCCTGACGACTAATTGCGCCAAGACTCGTCAATAGTGAACCATGTCGGATGAACTTTTTTTTAGCAGTTTCCGAAAGTTTAGAGCATTGCAAACAACTTTTGTTTGAAACTTTTTTCACAAAAATGGGTATTTTTACAAATTATGGATGGTTGAAAATTTTTTGTTTTGGAGCCGAACCTGAAAATTTCAATTTTCAATTTTCCATAACATGAGTTCTATTCCACTTGTGGCTCTAAAAATTTAGGGGGAGTTTCGGGGGCCTGTGATGATATATAGGACGTACAAAGTTCAGGTTAATTTGGATTTATAACGTTGCAACTTAAGCACTTAAGGTTTAAAACAATTGTTGCAACATTTCGTGTAAAAGTGTAATGATGAGTATTAATAACAAAATATTATAGAATGCATAATAAGCAATTGTGTGGTACGTTCGGATCGTCATAGTTTCTTCGGGGTTAATGAATAGTTAAGACGGAGTATTGTTCGACTGTCAACGAATACGTGAGAAAAGGAAATAAACTATGTTTTTTCGAAGGAATTAGCAAGAGTTAAATTTCTTCCTTTAACCCCATCAACAACGAGTTATCACGAGATATCACATGGCGATCCTGCCTATCGATACCAAGTAAAAGCTATCACATGGAGTAAGATGGGTTCGACTTCATCGAGAGAAGAGGTGATTATTGCGGAAGCTGGAAATAGCGGAGGTCAAACCAACAATGCCGGACTAAGTAAACCAGTTGGGATATCTGCAAAAGAAGCTTTGGAGATTACCGTCATCGTGCTAGCAGTGGGCGTCATCATCCTGTTTTGTTACACTAGATGTAAGAAGAGGCTGGAGAAGAAGATACGCAGAGAAATTGCGGCGAGCCAGGAAATTGCCTAAGTGAGTGTAAAAGTGAAAAAAAAAAAAATGGTGATTAAAGTGAAGTGGACGTAAAACGGTTATGCAAGGTATCAGCGAATTTAAATATCTGTTAGAAGAGTTAAGAGTTTTCCATAGGAACTTGAAGAAAGATCCTGAACCGAGAAGGACAAATTTGAATAGTACACAACGTAAGTCAAATAAATTGAAAAAATTAGAAGTGAATTTTAAGAATTTGAAAGAACATGTTAATACTTTGCATTTAGACAGTAAGGTAAAACAAGAGATTCAAACTCTTGCAGATTCAATTCAAAAATATATAGTAGCTATTAAAGAAAATTTAGAGAACAGAATTCAAAATTGCAAAGAACAAACAGTTGAAGAAGATACAGATTCAGAAAGTTCAGTTAATTCTTATGAATTAAAAATGGCAGAAAAATTTGATTTGAAGACTGCAACAGCTTTGATACCTATTATGGATGGTAGCGAAAATGTAACGAAAAGTCTTATAGATGCAATTGAATTATATGATTCATTGTTAGATGATAATGGTAAAACATTTTTAAATAAATTCATTTTGAAAACTCGACTAACGGAGAGTGCAAAAATAAGGCTTAAAAGATCCTATGAATCCAACAAAGATTTAATTGATGATTTAAAAACACATTTCTTAACTAAAAAATCAGCCGCGACATTGTCAAAACAGTTATTTAATGCTAAACAAAATGGAAAATCTATAGAGAATTTTGGTAAATCAATCGAAGAATTGTTAGTAAATTTAACGATTACTCAAGCTAATGGAGATAACAGTTCGATGGAAATTTTGCGAAATGTTAATGAAAAAATTGCGATAAATGCATTTGCAAATGGGTTACAGAATAATGATTTAAAAACCATAGTCAAAGCGAGGAACTATACAAAATTGAGTGATGCGATTCAGAGGCTGTTACGGTAGCTACAAAGTTTTACCTGCGGGGCAACGGGTTGGAAGGAGGTAGAGATATGGCTTGGATGGGGCGTGGTTAACTCAGTGTTTAGTAGATTAGTTTGCAGATTTCTGTTTCAAGTTTCAGTTGTAATTAACCGGCGCAAGATGACGCAACAAGAGCACGAACTTTTGGCGCCTAAATGCAAACTAGCAAACCAGCAAACCGTACGTAAGATCGTACATGTTTACCGCATTGTGTGTGCATACCGCACACACAATAGCTTGTTAAAATCTTTCCGTTACTAGTGATAAATAGAATAAAGAATCACTTTAAGGCTGTTCTCTCAATATATTAGTTATACCGAGTTGAGAGGTTCACTCTCCATCCCATCAATAAAATTGACGTGGATTTACACCACTTATTTTGTTTTAAACACACGATAAATCTAATACTAACTCTTTCTATCGCATATAATAATAGGTAGGATTCTGCAGTCGCATTTATCAGGGACGCGATGTAACGGTATATAACAAATATATATGTATATTAATGCACACGTTATTGTATGAAATAGTAAGCCTTGAAGGGTGGGCGCTTCGCACCCGCAATTCAAGGGGTTGTTGGAACTATTATATCTTCGAATAATTGATAATATTAAAGACGAAAAGTATTATTAGCTCATGTCAAAACAGGTATGTATTGTTTATTTAAAAAATAGTTGTACATAGTAGGTTTATTTCACATTTTATTAAACGTATTGTAACGTTTTTACTATTTACTAAACTAAACACTACACTATTTGTCCTAATTAATTTATTCTAACTCTTAACATTTATAATTTAAATGTTAAATTTCGCTCGAATGTTTACACACCGGTTCTTCAACTGTCCTGCCTCGGGTCCGACATTCCCTTTTTATGGCAGGTAGAAGGCTTCTAGACGTTTGCCGGAATATTCCCGAAGTTTCTGGAGATCATTCTATAATTCGCGGAACTTGTTATCGCATCGAAGCTTCTCGAGCCGTCGGCTTCGACATGTCCTTCCCGGTATCGCAATTCGGCGAACTTGTGTAGCTCCCGGCGTGTTTATCGCGGCGAGCCGTTTCGTTACAATATGTTTACTAACTATGTTGTTTGCCCAGTCAAGACGTACGTTTCCCGCGAAAAATAGTTAGAAGGCTCCAAAAAATATGAGCGATAGCTCATTCGGCACGGAATGCAAATACGAGAAAGTCGTTTTGAGGATTTTTTCTGCCAAAAAAATTTCAATTGTTATTAACAAAAAACGATGAAAAAAATTTCGATTTTTTTATGACAACTCAAAAACCATAAGAAAGATCAGAATTCACAAAAAAAATCCTTAAAGAGGAGGAAATTTCCGATAAAAAAGTCCCTACTCCCGGATTTCTATCTCTAATATTTATAATTTTAATTTGTTGCTGAAAGTAACGCTCCGGGCGACCTTTATAGACTAGTCAACATGTACCATTTTTGAAAACTTTTATGTATAGTCTCCGAAAATTATGACCATGCTGTCATTCGATTCGTAATGTCATGTAGAAAGTTTAAGGAAATGTTCCAAAAGCCGCTCAAAACAATTGTAAAAGTTATAAACAATTAGGTAAAAAAAGTCTGGCTTTTGGTTTTTTATGGAATATCTCGGAAAATATTAAAGATATGCGAAATATTAAAAGAGATCTGGAGAGATCAGTAAATTTGCTGAACAATAGTTCCAACTCCCGAAACTGTACCTCCAATATTTATAATTTTTACAGAGCCCTGAAAATAGAGCCAAAAACGGCTAGTCTGGCTTCCGCGCGCGTTGCCTGACTGACACAATAACAAAAAAAATATTTTAACATATTAAATATGAATATCAAGGAACAAAAAAATTCATGTACTATAGGAATACATCAGTTAACAATAATCCGTGGTTAAAAAATTGTTATCCCAATTTCTTCATGAATTATGCATTTGTTATCTAACAAATTTTTCTACACTGAATGTTAACATAAAAACCCCGATAATTATTGAACTAAAACCCTAGGATTTTTTTCATGTACTGAAGGTATTCTTAATAGGCTTACAAATAGATCACAGTTGCAAAAATTGTAAAGTGTTGATTTTCCACTTTTTTATTAACAATTGAAAATTAAACAATACGAGAAAGTCAACATTTTTTTTTAAATATCTTAAATGTTTCGATTTCTAAGGGTTTCAAGCTGTATATATTTTTTACCACCATTGTTTAAAAAATTGTTATAAACAAATACATTGCTTATGAACAAATCAAAAATATTTTTTTCTGTAATATATTCATTGATGAAAATCATGGTTTTTAAAGAAAAAACGATTTCTTAAAATATGTATTTGTTGCTAAAAAATGCATTTGTTAATTAACAATCGTTATTCCGGCTAAATATTAAAATTAAGGAACCATTTTTTCTCTAAAAATCATTATTTCTATTGTTATTAGAGTTTCTTAAAAAATAGGGTGTTTTCTACTTTTCATTTGTTTATTTAATAAACAATTTGTTATTAGCAAATTCATTTTTTTCGTTTATTTTTTTAAATAGTACTTAATTCTGTAACAAAAATAGCCATGTGTTGTTTTTTATGAAAAAACGTTATTTTCTATTTTTTATACAATTTTTAATAGATACTATATTATACCTTGAAACTTGTCCTTTTTATTCGGTTTTTGCTTTCATAATTACAATAACTTTTAAACTATTGCAGATATAACAATAATGCTTTGGGTATTTTTTGTTCACTATTAATTAATTAACAATTTACGCATTTCTCTGTGGTTTTAGCTCTGTTATTTATTTAATTATAGACTATTATTTTTTAGTATAGACCGAATCGGCCACCGAATCTGCGCATCGCTTATGGACTATCTGTACTTCAAAACACACGTGATTCGGCTGCAGCTCGGCATAAACCTCTCCGTGTGCTTTCCTGGAAGTCAGTAGTCCATAATGAAATAAATAACAGAGTTAGAACCACAGTGAAAGGTTTAAATTGTTAACTAATTAACAATGATCAAAAAAGACATAAAGCATTATTGTTATACAATAGTTTAAAAGTTTTTATTGTAATTATGAAAGCAAAAACCAAATATAAAGGACAAGTTTCAAGGCATAATAGTATCTATTAAAAATTGTATAAAAAATAGAAAATAATGTTTTTTCATAAAAAAACAACACATGGCTATTTTTACTACAGAATTAAGTACTATTTAAAAAAATTATCGAAAAAATGAATTTGTTAGTAACAAATTGTTTATTAAATAAACAAACGAAAAGTAGAAAAGACCCCTTTTTTTAAGAAACTCTAACAAAAATAGAAGTAATGATTTTTAGAGAAAAAAATGGTTCCTTAATTTTAATATTTAGCCGCAAATACGATTGTTAATTACCAAACGCATTTTTTAGCAACAAATACATATTTTTAAGAAATCATTTTTTCTTTAAAAATCATGATGAATGATGATGAATTTGAAAATTGTACCCAGACAATTTTCCATATCACTTATAATTTTGTATGCTTACATGAAAATTTAATAAAATATTTTTACACTTTACTGAGGTAAAGTGCAAGTTCTTTCATTGGGGTAATTTAATGTTAATTCTCAAAGAAAAATATTTTCTCGCAAAGTTAATAGCTTTGCATAAATTTCGCTAAGTAAAACATAAATACTACATTTAAAAACAGCAACAAAATTAAAACAACCTTGCGAGTAGGACCACTTTTCTTTGATTTTTTTTCACCTGAAGTCGCAGTAGCAATTGTCGATATTGTCAACCAAAGAGGTATCTACCTACTTTAGATTTGAACAAAATTTAAATTTTTGAGCAAACCTCATATACGCCTGAAAAGAAATTAATACCTGATGGCTGCACATTAGAGGTCTTAGATGAAACAAAAGTTTTTATAACGAAGAAATTTTTAAATGAACCTTAATAAAAATAAAATTTTCCCTAATATGATTTCAGCTTGAAATTAGACATTAGATTGTAGTTTTTGAACTAATTCCTTTCGTTCTGGGGCACCGAAATCGTAATGTCTTAGGTAGCGGCCCCATCAAATACCACGTAATTCACTTCCAAAATAAGAGTGCCACATATATGCAGAATTTAATCTGCGCTCTGCCGCTTGAAGGAGAAATGGCTCATTATACGAGTATATGTTTGCACAATTACGGGCGAGCGTTCCAACACACTTAAATACAACGTGAACGTGACGCGCCAGCGATCCACGACCGGGCGAAGCTACTCTCCGTAAGAGGCGCCACTAATCAGTATCACCAAAGACAATAAAGGTTATAGACGGCTCGTGGGAGAAAATAGCGTTATTTTGACTGAGGGCCACGCGATGGCACTACTGGTTGTCGAAGGCAAATCAGTTATCGTTATAATATTCTCGCAGCACCGTCAGACACTTCGAATGTTAAAAATTGACTGCAGTGTTTCACGATTTACATTTTACGACATCGTGTACCGTCTGCTTGTTTCCATCTTTTCTCCTAACTTTGTCGGTGTCGGGTGTCGGCAGCGTAATTAAAGTCAAAGGTTACAGGCGGCCGCCTTTATAGTAATATAGTCGGGTCGGGAGACCGGGTTTGTTTTGAAGGCGGGAATTTTTGTCATGTGAAAAAAATACAATATTTTTAAGGCAGGTTGGCGTTTTTCTTCGTACATATTAGGCTGGGACTATACAATGCGTTTTAGCGGGAGCGTTTTAGCGGGACCCGTTTGACGGGAAAGCAGTTTGAGGCTATACATATTGCGGTAGAACGGCAACTGCGTCGTTTGTGCTAGTGTTGCGCTATCGTGAAGTGAAAATGTTTTCGAAATTAAAAATTGTTTGCGCGCTTGAAGCTGCTGATTTGGTTGAAAAGCCGCCAGAAAAAAGAGGAAGACGATATTCTGTACATCCTTCCGAACGTGAATCAAATAAAAGATCTCCCATACAGCTGGGCACTCTTGAACGCACTGTATAAATTTGTCCGTATCGAACATATTGATTGAACAAATACAACAAAACTGCAACCGCAGAACCGCACAGTATAAACGCTCTGGTTCAAATGCGTGTGTTGTATATCATATCCCGCCATCCGTTCGTCCCGTTCGCCGGCAGCAAGTCGCTCACCATCCTGTCGGTGCGGCAAAACCGCAGCTGTATAAACGGTGCCATTTAAAGCAATGTGTTGTACCTGTCCCGCCAAACGGGTCCCGCCAAAACGCTCCCGCTAAAACGCATTGTATAGTCCCGGCCTTAAAGAATAAATAAATCGGATGTTCTATTAAATGTTTAATTTATTAATTAATATACTATTTAATCTTAGAATGATATTGGCCACCTAGGTTTTAACGCGAAATAATATGTACTTACTTTTAATTTTAATCTCGTTATAATAACTTATTCAAGTAGTGTACCAAATTTTAGCCAGCCAGACCCTTTGAAGACCCTTTGCAGTTAAATAAAATCGTTTTTAAAAATAGAAGAATACATCGGAAAAACATCGCAAAAAAATTTCGATGTTATCTAATAATATTGAATAAATAAACATCGATATAAACATCGAACATCGAAATTAAAAATACATTGTGCGAATCACTTACAGGAGTGGTCCAAGTTTCAATAAATTTTTTCTAGTTCAAGTCCAGGTCTTGTTCAATATTATTTTAGCCAAATCCGTTTATTTAGTAACAAACACACACACTTACGGGTGTTTTTCGACGTTATTGTCAATTAACTCGTCGTACGAGTTTCTAATCTTGACAGTTGGAAAGCTAGATAACCCACGAAAAAAAATGCTCTACAAGCAATAAAAACCGAGTTAGCGTTATAAAAAATGACCCATTTTTTATACTAAAAAATGGGGGTGTTATAAGTTATGGATACCCGGAAGTTAAAAACCAACAAACATTGGCTCTTACGTATGGTTTGCAATGTGTTTGGAGTCCCTTGAACCCCCCAAATCGTATTCCGGCTATTTAACAAATAAAACCGCCGGGATAAACAAATTAACATAATATCTCAGCAACAAATTAACTTACAGAGTCTGGCGATTCGTCATTCGTTTTATTATTGAGAGAGAGCTACCTTTTATAACTATATTAACAAGAAAAAATACTTTTTTCTTATTTATTCTTAATATATTTTTATTTATTTGTCTTATTTATTCTTTTTATAAATAAATATTTATAATATTCGTAACAATGAAATTGTAAAATATACTAATTTTATACAAAATTTAAAAAACAAAGACTGCTGCAAAAAATTAGCATTTAAATTGTAAAAAAATGTGATCATTGTATGTATTGAATTTATCCGTGATTTTCTAGGACGATGAAAAAATATTAACAAAAGGAGGTTGTTCAAGGACTCAAAGTTGGCCATGATAAGTCAAAGGAAGGAAAATTTATATGTCTTGCCAACACTTTTTTATACAAAAAGCAACCGGTTTCGACCTACTGTGAGGTCATCTTGAGGCGTACTAAAAAGAAACAAGAAACCACACTCAGCCAACACAACCGTAAAGTATCTCAAAATATCTTAAAATAACTTGAAATTTCTTAAAATGAAAAATGAAAATTGAAAAGACTTTACGGTTGTGTTGGCTGAGTGTGGTTTCTTGTTTCTTTTTAGTACGCCTGAAGATGACCTCACAGTAGGTCGAAACCGGTTGCGTTTTGTATAATAAAGTGTTGGCAAGACATAGAAGTTTTCCTTCCTTTGAAAAAATATTAATTTTAAAATAGTAACTATAACACAAAAAAATAATTGTATCGAATTTTCCAATTTTCCACGGCGATAAAAATAGGTTAGATGTTAATATTTCGTCGAGTTACAACAGAATAAAAAAATGAAGGTTCTAGGTTGCCTAGAAGCCGAGATATCGAAAAAAAATATAGCGCGTCCAACTACGACATCGTGGGCCTGCGCGAAAACCTTAACTTTAAAGGGCTACAACTTTTTTCAAGGTGCATGGATATTAAACCTATAAATCCTCTAATAAAATTTAGGTCTTTATTTAAAATTGGTGAAAATTTCGGCTCTTAATATTTATAAAGATGATTTTTTAAAAAAAATGTTGCTATCTCGGCTTCCATTCGCCGTAGAACCTTTTTCTTTAAATGAAAGAGTTTTTTTACCACCTTTTAATGCAATTTATTAAAAACGTGTGTAACAATAGATAAAAAAGTTATTCAATTTGTTTATAAGCAAAAAATTAGACCCTTTTTAAAATGATTTTTTTAACAACAATTTCATTAAAAATAAGTTGTTTTTCAAACTTAACTTATAGTTCGGCATTCAAGCAAACTATTCCACTTTATTAAATATCTCTAGGATTGTAGCCTGGGCCAGCTTAATTGTTTAAACATTGAGTCTCTGGGATAAACAAATAAGATATCTCGTAAACTAATAAACCGATCTGGCTGAAATTTTTCACACTTATAAAGACCTCTAAAGGCTTCATAACTCGTGTATTACATTTCACTTATCACTATTATTGCAAGAATTATTAGCATTTATAAAATAATAAAAAAATTGATGGTTTTTTGCTAATAACTGAATTGTTTATTTATCGATTTTAATTTATAAAGAACTAAATTAACCGTCTGTTTATTCTCTACAACTTTCCTATGGACCACTTTTCTCTAAAATGCAACCGGAAAATTCTTTGGGGAAAAAATCGATTTTCACACCTTACCCCATTGTTTATAAAAAACAGGGAAATTCTAGCTGTATATGGTCATACAGTGCTCTTTCTATAGATCCGTCCTACCATTTAAAACTTTCCGATATCTGTAGAACAAAACGCAGTGAAAGCTATATGATTTTTCAGTATGTATAGCCTGGGCTAGAAAAACCGCAAACCACTTGAAGAGTCAAAATTATACACACGGTATATCTCTTGATAGACTGTACACTTATATTGAAACTAGATATTGAAGTGAAAAGTCCGCACTTAGAATAATTGTTTAAAATATCATAATGGCCGGAAATAAATTTTGATTCAATGCATTAAACCGTTAAAATCAATTATAGACATTTCTATTATAGCCCTTATTACCTAACTTTATCATCGATCTATTATGAATTAATGCTCATATTTATAGGACAATATTGCAAAGGGGCCTTTGATTTTATCTGACCGATTGTTTTGGATTCTTTATTAATCGAATGCGATGAAATTGAACGGGCGGCTCCATATTCTCAAATTGTAAATTGGATGACTCACACTCACCCGGTTACCTCTAGTAGGTCAGAAAAACCGAACAATTCAGTGCATTTTTCCTTATTTACGATATTACGAAAACTCAAGGCAACAGTGCCTTCGGGTCGTGCACCATCTCTTGGTGGATAGCAAAGGCTAACAGTTGAAATCGGTCGTGGAGCCAGGGTTTTGGGAGCCGGGCTCCTTTCCTATTCGCCTCCGTATTGCATTTGACGAGCCGTCTGTAACCTATATTGTCTTTGGTATCACATTAATCAGAATATGTTTTACACGTTTTATTCAAAAGTGGCTGAGCAACAAGAATTCAAATTACCTTGTAAATTCTTAAAAAAAAAATCTTTTCCCCGCAAAGTTACTAATTAAGCACAAAATCCGCTAAGTAAAAAGATAAATACCTGTAAAAAAAACAAAAAAAAATTGAACAACTTTGCGGAAGAGACTAATTTTTTTTGATTTTTTTTCCCAGTAGACACTTTTTAGTAATTTAAAAAATAACGCTGTAATTCGAGTAAAACTAATTCACCAAGATGGCCGCCTCTGAAACAGCCTCTTAAAGGTGCAAAAGATGAAGAGCAACCAACAGTTCATACATTTCATATAAGAGGACGCAATTCATTTAGGGGTAATTCGCAAAATCCTAGATTTGGTCATAATAATTATGGCTACAATACTCACCATAGAGGTACTGGACATGGTAATAGAGGTAGACAAAGTACATATAATAACCATAACAATACAAGAGGAAATCATAGAGGTCGGTATCATAGAGGTAATTATAGAGGTCATTTTAATAATCAGAATCAGTTTACTAATCAGCGATTCAAAGATCATAATGAACGAATTCACTTCATAGGAAACGAGACAAGTGAATTAAACAATGTAAGTAGTCAGTATAATTCTAGTAATTCTGGGACAGTGACTAACGATCCGTTTTTTCGAGTCCAATAGAAAGTTTATTTATTCAGCAAATGGATTAAATTTTGTTAGAATTAGGTATAAAGGAAATAGTTTCAATTTTCTTTTAGATACGGGGTCATCAGTAAGTATATTTTTTAAAGAGTATTTAACGAATGAAATAGTAAATAGTACGGAAAAAATACAAATAAACGGAATCACTGGGTCAACGAGGTCAAGTGGAAAAGCTGACATTGAATTTTACATAAACGAGCAAAAAGTTATTCATAAATTTGTGCTTATGGACAAATTCGACGTTTCGGTGCAACTTGGGTATACTTGGGTCATACTTGGGTGTGATTTCTTTAATACATATTTTGCTTGTATTGATTACGAAAAATTTGAAGTTTCTTTTTGGCTAAACAACTCAAAAATTGTTGTTCCAATTCTATCGGAACATAATTTTAATATCACAGTACCCGCCAGATGCGAAACAATCAAATATTGTAAGATATCTGTAAAAGAAGAATGTGTAATTCTACCTCAACAAGTATGTGAAGGCGTTTTTGTCGCTGGAACATTAGTAAAATCAGATAGTGAAAATAGGGTACCTATTAAAATATTAAATGTTAGGGATGAAACTGTACAACTAAAAAACTTTGAACCAAAATGGGAAACACTTGATAACTATGATATAGGTGAAATAAAGTGTAGTAATAATCAATCAGTAAGCCGAGCAGAAATGTTGTTAAATTCATTAAATTTAAATTATTTGCAAAAGGAAGAGAAAACTTCAATAGTGTTAGGAGTCGTTAGGACATTAGGAGCCGGCCCTGTACCAAACCGGGGCCCTGAATTGCTGACAAGGCAGAAACGGGTTCAGGAGTAGGAGAATGTTCGCGAGCGGTACAAAGAGACAGAACAGCGTGTGCTGGCGAATGAGAATGAATAACAAATTAACTATCATTTTGCGTAGAAGAGTGCCAATATAATACTTGATAGAGTTGAGGGGTGTCCTCATTTCAACCCTAATAACGTCAGAAGTGGGATAACGAAAACCATAGTGCCCAAAGTGCAGTGAGAATATCAGTTTGTGTCAAAAGCCCGGAACGGTATCTGCTGACATCAGCAGAACCAGAAGCCATGGACGCGGACGCGAGAAGCTACACGCCACCGCTGTCCGAGGAGCTGAGGATTCGGCTGAGACCAGAGTCGCTCGGAGGGGAAGAAGGCGACCTATCTACTTCCACGGAAGCATGGGCGCGGGAAATAAGCTTGCTCCGGCAAGAGATAGATAAGTTAAAGGACAATACAGGTAAGGTGACCAATTCTGATCCCTTCACCTGGGAGACGATACCAGACTATAATCCGGGCGAAAAGAAAATTTCCGTTAACAAGTGGATTAGACTAATTGAACAGAAAATGTACTTTGAACGGTGGGATGACGTTGCCGTGACTCGTTACGCGATTGGCAAGCTTTCGGGGCGTGCCCGCGAATGGTTTTTGAACTCCGAAGCGTCTGGTACCGGGTGGAACAAATTTAAAAAACTTTTGAGAGATACCTTTGATAACGATCCTCGAGCGATTGGAGAATTGTTTCGCGACGCGGCCGTGTATAATTCGTGGAAAGATGGTACTTTCGTAGACTTTTACGGCCACAAGTTGGCTAAATTAAATAAACTTCCGTGGGAAATACCGGAAATCGATAAAATTAACATTATAATTTCCAGTATAATGGAAGACAATATAAGGCAATTAGCACTGGCGAACAATTACGAATCGTTAGACGCGTTATTCACATTTATGAAATCGTGCGATCAAAGTAAACGTTTCCGATTTAGTGCCAGTAGTTCAAAACTACCTGAGATGAGTGATAAGTCAACGGTGTTTAAAATTTATTGCTATAAATGCAATAAACCGGGACATAAAAAAATAAATTGTCCTACGAATAGGTTCATTGATAAACCAGGAACTTCAACTGATCTTAAAAGTTCTCTTACTAACGGAAGGTGCAAAATTTGTAAAAAAATCGGTCATCTGGAAAAAGATTGTTTTTCTCGAAGAACTGTCAATTTTGTCGAACAACATGCTACAAACTTATTTTATAAAACTATCATGATAGAAAATATGAGATTCTTAGGGCTTATTGATACCGGAAGTGAATGTACTCTTATTCAACAATCTGCTGCAAAGAGGCTTAAGTTGTGTACGGTTAAAGATGCGCCTTATTTCGTAAAATCATTGTCAGGAAATGTAATAAGGGTGAACAAAACTTTAATTGGCGATATTTGCGTAGATTCTGTTGTAGCGGAAGAACAACTTTTAGTGGTACCTGACGAGTGTTGCCCCGCTGAAGTATTATTGGGCAACTCGTTTATTAACAAACCATTTGTATCATTTTACAAAGAGGGTGGTGATATTAAATTCATTGACATGTCAACTGACCTTTGTTCACAGGAGGAAGTGAAAACCAAAGATTTGTCGACATACCTTGACCCTGAGCAGAAATATAAAACCGAGTTGTTGCAATTATTAAACAAATTTCAAATGTGTATCGCTACAAATCTAGCGGAGATGGGTAAAACAAATTGTACAGAAATGGTTATTCGATTAAATTCAGCTCAGCCGATACAATATAATCCGTATCGGTTATCTGAAGATCGAAAAACAAAACTAAGGGAAATAATAAAAGAACTATTAGATTATAACATTATACAACATTCTACATCGGAATATGCAAGTCCAATTCTCTTAATTCCCAAAAAGGATGGTTCATTACGGTTGTGTGTTGATTATCGAAGGCTAAATAGTGTCACAATAAAGGAAAAGTTCCCATTACCAGTGATCGATGATCAAATTGATAAATTGTGTAATTTCAAAGTTTTTACATCTTTAGATTTATATTCGGGGTATTACCAAATACCCATGGAAATGAATTCACGTGCTAAAACTGCTTTTATCACACCTGAGGGAAAATACGAGTTTCTAAGAATGAGTTTTGGATTATGTAATGCACCATTTACGTTTCAACGAATGATGTCAAACATATTGAGTGAATTACCTCCAGGAACAGCACTGGGGTATTTAGACGATATAATTATACCGGCAATAACGCCACAACAATGTTTGGAAAAAACGGAATTAGTGTTAAAATTACTGAAAAAATACAATTTAACGTTACAGCTTAAAAAATGTAAATTTTTTATGGAAACTTTGAATTACTTGGGGAAAGAAATTTCGGCAAAAGGAGTCAAACCAGATCAAAACAAAATTTTAGCACTGGTACATTTATCGTATCCTAAGGATAAGAAGCAATTGCAAAGATTTCTGGGTTTAGCAGGATACTTTCGAAAATTTGTACAAGGGTTTGCCGGCTTGGTTCATCCACTCACAAATTTATTGAAGAAAAATGTAAAGTGGAAATGGGGTCAAGAGCAGAGTGCAGCAGTGGATAAAATTAAACAGATATTAAGTACACGCCCTATCCTTAAAATATTTGATCCGAAATTACCGATAGAATTACACACAGATGCAAGTAGTATAGCTGTGGCGGCGATTTTGTTACAGCGTCATGCTGATGGTGTGCATCCCGTGGCATACTTCAGTAAAAGATGCACGTATGAACAGAGTAAATATCACTCGTACGAATTAGAAACGATGGCTATTGTTCTCGCTTTACGACATTTTCGAGTTTATTTACTAGGGGCGGAATTTAAAATTTTTACCGATTGTTCCGCAATCAGAACATCGTCTACGAAAAAAGATTTAATACCGCGTATTGCTCGCTGGTGGCTTGAAATTCAAGATTTCTCCTTCGAAGTCTTTTATAGACCAGGGGTAAAGATGGCACACGTGGACTGTTTAAGTCGCGACGTGCACGCCGAAAATTACAGTATCAATTGCGTGACAAATCTTACCGAAAAAGATTGGGTCCGGGCAGTACAAAGCCAAGATGAGACAATAACTAAGATTACCGATATTTTGCTTGGAAACAAAACAGTGGGTAATAAACATTACTTTGATAACTTTGTCCTAAAAGAAGAAATTCTGTTTAGGAAAATTGAGAAAGTTAATAAATGGGTAGTGCCCAAAGCTTCTCGATGGTTGATTTGCAAATTGAACCATGATGAAGCGGCACATTTAGGTTTTGAAAAAACTTTAGCGCGGATTAAAGAAAAGTATTGGTTCGCGGGTATGGCCCGGTTTGTTAAGAAATATGTTCAAAGTTGCTTAAATTGCATGTACATGAAAGGATGTAAAGGTGCGAAACCGGGATTGTTACATCCGATACCCAAAAATTCCGTTCCATTTGAAACTTTGCACATAGACCATGTGGGTCCCTTTGTGAAATCCAAAACGGGAAATACGTATCTGCTCGTGTTGGTCGACGGTTTTTCCAAATATGTATTTATCGAAGCGGTTAAATCTACTTCATCTAAATACGTGATATCTACGCTCAAAAGTTTTATGTTTCTTTTTGGCGCACCGACTCGTTTGATATCCGATAGGGGGTCGGCATTTATGTCTAACACTATGAAAGATTTCACTTCTAAGCTACGGCTTGGAAACATAGGGTGGTTACGGCCACAGTTTCCGGAAAGCTACGGCTTGGAAACATAGGGTGGTTACGGCCACAGTTTCCGGAAAGCTACGGCTTGGAAACAGGGTGGTTACGACCACAGTTTCAGGAAAGCTACGGCTTGGAAACCCAGGGTGATTACGATCACAGGTTCAGGAAAGCTACGGCTTGGCAACAGGGTAGTTACGACTACAAAGTCAGCTAAGCTCCGACTTGGCTCTTCATTCATGACACTTGCTTGATTAAGATACTAATGCCGTGTTGGTTTCCAGATGCTCCGATGTTTCTTCGGAAGAGTTGTAGGTTGTTTCGAGGACGAAACACCTGTCAGGATGGACGAGCTGTTAGGAGTCGTTAGGACATTAGGAGCCGGCCCTGTACCAAACCGGGGCCCTGAATTGCTGACAAGGCAGAAACGGGTTCAGGAGTAGGAGAATGTTCGCGAGCGGTACAAAGAGACAGAACAGCGTGTGCTGGCGAATGAGAATGAATAACAAATTAACTATCATTTTGCGTAGAAGAGTGCCAATATAATACTTGATAGAGTTGAGGGGTGTCCTCATTTCAACCCTAATAATAGAAAAAATTTGTGTTAAATATAGTGACATTTTTCATCTAGAAAATGACCCATTAACTGTTACTAGTATTTATAAAGAACGAATAACATTGAAGAATCCTGATAAATCAGTGTATGTAAAACCATATAGATTACAGACGCACTGTCGCGTATTGAGATAACAGCAGACGAATTAAAAAATATGGTAAAACCAAGTAGCGAGGTTGTTTATGTTACCACTAGAGGCCAAAGTAAGATTAACGATTCAAAAAAAGGCTTATACACGGAAAACGAGGAAAGGACTGATCACCCAGAAATCGTTGAAGTGTTGAAACCCGCGAAAAATTCGTTTCAATTGCGTTCAGTATCTAATTCTGAATTTGAAAAAATGCAAAATACCGGTAAAAGTGTAGTTATAGGGAATGTAATTAGTAAGCAAAATTCGCGAATTGTTTACTTAAATCAGGACACTCGATCATCGTTAGACTTAGGATCTACGTTGAGAGACCTGAAAATAATTAGGGATAAGTTCGATATTCCGGAATTCACAGTATTAAGAAAGGAAATTGACTTATATCCGATAAATGAACTTATAGCATTTCCCGACATGTTGAAGAAGTATAATATAAAGTTGTCTATTGTAAAAGATAAACTACTAATTTCAGAATTAGAGACTAGGCAGATTGTATTGAATGATTATCATATATTACCGACAGGAGGACATGCAGGAGTAAATAGAATGTTTAACAATATAAAAAAGACATATTTTTGGCCAGGTTTGAGATATGATGTCGAAACATTTGTAAAAAAGTGTGATGAATGTCAACGGTATAAATTTTCTAGACCACATATTGAACCGATGAAAATAACACCTATTGCTAAATCAGCTTCTCAAAAAATCTATATAGATCTCGTAGGACCGTTAGAGGAAGACTTTTATAACAACAAGTATATTTTGACCATTCAGTGCGAATTAAGTAAGTTTGTTGAATGTTATCCTATTAATAATAAAGAGGCAAATACAGTCGCTAAATGTCTTGTAAATAATTTTATCTTGCGATACGGAATACCTAAAGAAATAGTAATGGATAGAGGAACCGAATTCATGTCAAATGTATTTATTGAAACTTGTAAACTCTTGAACATCAATCAGTTAAAATCAACAGCTTACCATCACGAAACTTTGGGTTCTTTAGAAAACTCGCATAAAAACCTCGGAGCCTATTTGCGCATGCAAATTAATAAATATTCAGAAGCATGGAGTTCATGGGTGCCGTATTGGTGTTTCTCGTATAATAATACTGTACATACAGAAACCAAGTATACGCCCTATGAACTGGTCTTTGGTAAAATCGCAAGATTACCCTCGAACTTAACCGAAGAAATTGATCCAGTGTATAATTTTGACAATTATCCATTAGAGTTAAAATATAGGTTACAAACGGCATGTAGTGAAGCTAGAAATAATTTAAATGTATCAAAAGAAAAAAGAAAAACAAAATATTGTAACGTTTTTACTATTGACTAAGACTAAAACACTACGCGATTATCCTAATTAATTTATTTCTAACACTACACTTATAAACTTAACTTAACAATCACCTAATTCATATTCGTATACGGAGATGTTTATTTATTTAAGCGCGCGCGGTCTCTCGCTCGAATGTTTACACACACCGGTTCAACTGCCTGGCTCGGGTCCGACATTCCCTTTTTATAGCTAGCCTTTCGCTTGCGAGAACCTTCGAGATATTCGCTGGAACGTTCTCGAAGTTCTGAAGATCATTCTAGAATTCGCGGAACTTGTTATCGCATCGAACTCTCTCGACTGTTCCCGTCGTTCTTCCCGGAATTGCAATAAGGCGAACTTGTGTAGCTCCCGGCGTGCTTATGTCGCGGCCGGCGAGCCGTTTCGTTACAATATGATAAAAAATGTCATGTAGTTAATTTAACAGTAGGGGATAAAGTTTTAGTAAAAAATGATGCTGGGAGTAAAATGGAGCCAATTTATCAAGGTCCATTCATTGTGGTAGAAGATAGGTCTCCAAATGTAGTGATAAGGGTAAATAATAATTTAGTAGAAATTCACAAAAATAGAGAAGTTATATTATGAAAAATGACAAAAAAAAAATATTTTAATGTATAAATTTTTTTTTTTATTTTCCCGGGGGAGGTGTGATGATATATAGGACGTACAAAGTTCAGGTCAATTTGGATTTATAACGTTGCAACTTAAGCACTTAAGGTTTAAAACAATTGTTGCAACATTTCGTGTAAAAGTGTAATGATGAGTATTAATAACAAAATATTATAGAATGCATAATAAGCAATTGTGTGGTACGTTCGGATCGTCATAGTTTCTTCGGGGTTAATGAATAGTTAAGACGGAGTATTGTTCGACTGTCAACGAATACGTGAGAAAAGGAAATAAACTATGTTTTTTCGAAGGAATTAGCAAGAGTTAAATTTCTTCCTTTAACCCCATCAACAACGAGTTATCACGAGATATCACAGGCCCAAAAGGAACGTTTAAATTGATTTTGGGCCAAATCTAAAAAAAAATCTAAATTCGGCGTGGAACGTACCATATATATATATATATATATGTATATACCATGTATATATATATATATATATATATATATATATACATGAAGCGAATGACATAACGTCGATTTAATATCGTATTACTTCTCGGAGACGTAAAAACGTATTATCGTATCTGTCACCGTCGAGTCACCGCCGTTTATCAGTACAGTTACGTGTCGAGATTTATCTTTCGCTCCGAAGTGAACCTTAATTAATTACCGCCAGTGTAACCTCGCGTTCGATCGAGAACGGACCTATCGATCTCTCCGCTCGCGCGCGCGTGTGTGTGTGTGTGTGTGTGTGTGAGTTTTGTAAAGTTATGGCGCGTGTTTCGTGATTTCCCATAGTGACGTCTCGTTCCTGGGGTCTCGAATGCCGGGAAATTATAATTTTGGCGAGTGAATCGCGCACTTGAACGTTTTCCGAGTGCCATAACATGTAATAAGACTACCACGAGTCACCCACGACAGGCAAGGGAGAAAAGGACGAACTGAGTGGAGAGAACGCCCTGGAAAATCGCGAGTAGATGGCAAGTACCTAGTAGAGGATCGAGTTATTTTCAATTTTGTTCTCATTTCATGGAAATTGACGTTGAATTTAAGTTTGTAATAAGTTCGAAACGCGTTATACCTAAAAAGTAACTAAGCTCAATCTAAACGGTGAAACGAAAAAATCTAAAATAATTCCTAGTACATTTCTAAAATTAGTTCGCGAAGGACGGCAAAGTGATGCAGGTAACATATTTCAACAATAATTTGTGTATGATTCGTGTATGAATTGTAACGAAAAGGGTAATGGAAAGTCATGGGTTCATTTCATAGAAATGAATATACCTAAGGCACTTAACAAAAAAACTGAAACGAGTGTAGTTTTATAAATCAGCACGCGCAAGATTTTCAGGTTTTGCTATTAGAGATCGTCGTTTTTTGTTTCAATTTGTATACACATTTTTTTATTATTAAGAACGTTAACTTCTTAGCAAAAGAGTTTTCTTGTAAAATTGTCTTCAAAACGGTCCGGTGATTTATACGAAATGTCATAACTTCATTTAGCTGTTTAACGCTTATACTATTTATCTCGAATGCCGGGAAAGTTTTCCGAGTGCCATAACATGTAATAAGACTACCATGAGTCACCAACGACAGGCAAGGGAGAAAAGGACGAACGGTCAAATTTTATTCTCGAACGTTTTCTGATTTCATCGGGTTATTCCGAAAACCGACGATATCTCGGGAACGAAGGGCCGTAGGGCTCCGGGACCTTCACCATCGTTCTTAGGGCGACGCCCTTGATCGTTTGCAAGCATAATTGGAAAAATCGAAAAAATCGAAATTTTCACGTTTTTACCAAAACGAAACGAATTTTACAAGTTTTTATACCTGAAAAATTTAAATTTTCGAATTTCGAGCTCAAACTCGCAGGGAAGGTCGGCGTTGGCCCTCTGAAACCCTTCGCCGAGTTTCAGCCCTTTCTGTACCTTAGTTTTCGAGTTATTAAACGTTTTCCTGATTTCATCGGGCTATTCCGAAATCCGACGATATCTCGGGAAAGAAGGGCCGTAGGGCCCCGGGACCTTCACCATTGTTCTTAGGGCGACGCCCTTAATCGTTTGCACGCATAATTGGAAAATCGAAAAAATCGAAATTTTCACGTTTTTGACCAAAACGAAACGAATTTTACGTTTTTATACCTGAAAAACTTAAATTTTGAAATATCGAGCTCAAACTCGCAGGGAAGGTCGGCGTAGGCCCTCTGAAACCCTTCGCCGAGTTTCAGCCCTTTCTGTACCTTAGTTTTCGAGTTATTAACGTTTTCCTGATTTCATCGGGCTATTCCGAAATCCGACGATATCTCGGGAACGAAGGGCCGTAGGGCCCCGGGACCTTCACCATCGTTCTTAGGGCGACGCCCTTAATCGTTTGCACGCATAATTGGAAAATCGAAAAAATCGAAATTTTCACGTTTTTACCAAAACCAAACAAATTTTACAAGTTTTTATACCTGAAAAATTTAAATTTTCGAATTTCGAGCTCAAACTCGCAGGGAAGGTCGGCGTGGGCCCTCTGAAACCCTTCGCCGAGTTTCAGCCCTTTCTGTACCTTAGTTTTCGAGTTATTAACGTTTTCCTGATTTCATCGGGCTATTCCGAAAACCGACGATATCTCGGGAACGAAGGGCCGTAGGGCCCCGGGACCTTCACCATCGTTCTTAGGGCGACGCCCTTAATCGTTTGCACGCATAATTGGAAAATCGAAAAAAATCGAAATTTTCACGTTTTTACCAAAACGAAACGAATTTTACAATTTTTATACCTGAAAAATTTAAATTTTCGAATTTCGAGCTCAAACTCGCAGGGAAGGTCGGCGTTGGCCCTCTGAAACCCTTCGCCGAGTTTCAGCCCTTTCTGTACCTTAGTTTTCGAGTTATTAACGTTTTCCTGATTTCATCGGGCTATTCCGAAATCCGACGATATCTCGGGAACGAAGGGCCGTAGGGCCCCGGGACCTTCAGCATCGTTCTTAGGGCGACGCCCTTAATCGTTTGCACGCATAATTGGAAAATCGAAAAAAATCGAAATTTTCACGTTTTTACCAAAACGAAACGAATTTTACAAGTTTTTATACCTGAAAAATTTAAATTTTCGAATTTCGAGCTCAAACTCGCAGGGAAGGTCGGCGTTGGCCCTCTGAAACCCTTCGCCGAGTTTCAGCCCTTTCTGTACCTTAGTTTTCGAGTTATTAACGTTTTCCTGATTTCATCGGGCTATTCCGAAAACCGACGATATCTCGGGAACGAAGGGCCGTAGGGCCCCGGGACCTTCACCATCGTTCTTAGGGCGACGCCCTTAATCGTTTGCACGCATAATTGGAAAATCGAAAAAAATCGAAATTTTCACGTTTTTACCAAAACGATACGAATTTTACAAGTTTTTATACCTGAAAAATTTAAATTTTCGAATTTCGAGCTCAAACTCGCAGGGAAGGTCGGCGTTGGCCCTCTGAAACCCTTCGCCGAGTTTCAGCCCTTTCTGTACCTTAGTTTTCGAGTTATTAACGTTTTCCTGATTTCATCGGGCTATTCCGAAAACCGACGATATCTCGGGAACGAAGGGCCGTAGGGCCCCGGGACCTTCACCATCGTTCTTAGGGCGACGCACTTGATTGTTTGCACGCATAATTGGAAAATCGAAAAAATCGAAATTTTCACGTTTTTACCAAAACGAATTTTCCAATTTTTATACCTGAAAAATTTAAAGTTTCGAATTTCGAGCTCAAACTCGCAGGGAAGGTCGGCGTTGGCCCTCTGAAACCCTTCGCCGAGTTTCAGCCCTTTCTGTACCTTAGTTTTCGAGTTATTAACGTTTTCCTGATTTCATCGGGCTATTCCGATGTGATGATATATAGGACGTACAAAGTTCAGGTCAATTTGGATTTATAACGTTGCAACTTAAGCACTTAAGGTTTAAAACAATTGTTGCAACATTTCGTGTAAAAGTGTAATGATGAGTATTAATAACAAAATATTATAGAATGCATAATAAGCAATTGTGTGGTACGTTCGGATCGTCATAGTTTCTTCGGGGTTAATGAATAGTTAAGACGGAGTATTGTTCGACTGTCAACGAATACGTGAGAAAAGGAAATAAACTATGTTTTTTCGAAGGAATTAGCAAGAGTTAAATTTCTTCCTTTAACCCCATCAACAACGAGTTATCACGAGATATCACATGGCGATCCTGCCTATCGATACCAAGTAAAAGCTATCACATGGAGTAAGATGGGTTCGACTTCATCGAGAGAAGAGGTGATTATTGCGGAAGCTGGAAATAGCGGAGGTCAAACCAACAATGCCGGACTAAGTAAACCAGTTGGGATATCTGCAAAAGAAGCTTTGGAGATTACCGTCATCGTGCTAGCAGTGGGCGTCATCATCCTGTTTTGTTACACTAGATGTAAGAAGAGGCTGGAGAAGAAGATACGCAGAGAAATTGCGGCGAGCCAGGAAATTGCCTAAGTGAGTGTAAAAGTGAAAAAAAAAAAATGGTGATTAAAGTGAAGTGGACGTAAAACGGTTATGCAAGATATCAGCGAATTTAAATACCTGTTAGAAGAGTTAAGAGTTTTCCATAGGAACTTGAAGAAAGATCCTGAACCGAGAAGGACAAATTTGAATAGTACACAACGTAAGTCAAATAAATTGAAAAAATTAGAAGTGAATTTTAAGAATTTGAAAGAACATGTTAATACTTTGCATTTAGACAGTAAGGTAAAACAAGAGATTCAAACTCTTGCAGATTCAATTCAAAAATATATAGTAGCTATTAAAGAAAATTTAGAGAACAGAATTCAAAATTGCAAAGAACAAACAGTAGATACAGATTCAGAAAGTTCAGTTAATTCTTATGAATTAAAAATGGCAGAAAAATTTGATTTGAAGACTGCAACAGCTTTGATACCTATTATGGATGGTAGCGAAAATGTAACGAAAAGTCTTATAGATGCAATTGAATTATATGATTCATTGTTAGATGATAATGGTAAAACATTTTTAAATAAATTCATTTTGAAAACTCGACTAACGGAGAGTGCAAAAATAAGGCTTAAAAGATCCTATGAATCCAACAAAGATTTAATTGATGATTTAAAAACACATTTCCTAACTAAAAAATCAGCCGCGACATTGTCAAAACAGTTATTTAATGCTAAACAAAATGGAAAATCTATAGAGAATTTTGGTAAATCAATCGAAGAATTGTTAGTAAATTTAACGATTACTCAAGCTAATGGAGATAACAGTTCGATGGAAATTTTGCGAAATGTTAATGAAAAAATTGCGATAAATGCATTTGCAAATGGGTTACAGAATAATGATTTAAAAACCATAGTCAAAGCGAGGAACTATACAAAATTGAGTGATGCGATTCAAGGTGCAAAAGATGAAGAGCAACCAACAGTTCATACATTTCATATAAGAGGACGCAATTCATTTAGGGGTAATTCGCAAAATCCTAGATTTGGTCATAATAATTATGGCTACAATACTCACCATAGAGGTACTGGACATGGTAATAGAGGTAGACAAAGTACATATAATAACCATAACAATACAAGAGGAAATCATAGAGGTCGGTATCATAGAGGTAATTATAGAGGTCATTTTAATAATCAGAATCAGTTTACTAATCAGCGATTCAAAGATCATAATGAACGAATTCACTTCATAGGAAACGAGACAAGTGAATTAAACAATGTAAGTAGTCAGTATAATTCTAGTAATTCTGGGACAGTGACTAACGATCCGTTTTTTCGAGTCCAATAGAAAGTTTATTTATTCAGCAAATGGATTAAATTTTGTTAGAATTAGGTATAAAGGAAATAGTTTCAATTTTCTTTTAGATACGGGGTCATCAGTAAGTATATTTTTTAAAGAGTATTTAACGAATGAAATAGTAAATAGTACGGAAAAAATACAAATAAACGGAATCACTGGGTCAACGAGGTCAAGTGGAAAAGCTGACATTGAATTTTACATAAACGAGCAAAAAGTTATTCATAAATTTGTGCTTATGGACAAATTCGACGTTTCGGTGCAACTTGGGTATACTTGGGTCATACTTGGGTGTGATTTCTTTAATACATATTTTGCTTGTATTGATTACGAAAAATTTGAAGTTTCTTTTTGGCTAAACAACTCAAAAATTGTTGTTCCAATTCTATCGGAACATAATTTTAATATCACAGTACCCGCCAGATGCGAAACAATCAAATATTGTAAGATATCTGTAAAAGAAGAATGTGTAATTCTACCTCAACAAGTATGTGAAGGCGTTTTTGTCGCTGGAACATTAGTAAAATCAGATAGTGAAAATAGGGTACCTATTAAAATATTAAATGTTAGGGATGAAACTGTACAACTAAAAAACTTTGAACCAAAATGGGAAACACTTGATAACTATGATATAGGTGAAATAAAGTGTAGTAATAATCAATCAGTAAGCCGAGCAGAAATGTTGTTAAATTCATTAAATTTAAATTATTTGCAAAAGGAAGAGAAAACTTCAATAGAAAAAATTTGTGTTAAATATAGTGACATTTTTCATCTAGAAAATGACCCATTAACTGTTACTAGTATTTATAAAGAACGAATAACATTGAAGAATCCTGATAAATCAGTGTATGTAAAACCATATAGATTACCGCATGCACAGAAGGAAGAAGTTCATAGACAAATAGATAAAATGCTCAAAGATGGTATAATAGAAGAAACAAAATCGAAATTTTCATCACCTATTTTGCTCATTCCTAAAGCCACAATAAGAGGAATTAAAAGATTTCGTTTGGTTCAAGATTATCGCTTACTTAATAAAGAAATCGAGGATGATAAATTTCCTTTACCATGCATTACAGAAATTTTAGATTCATTAGGTGGAGCGATGTATTTTTCTCACTTAGATTTATCGCAAGGGTATTATCAGATAGAAATAGATAAAGCTAGTCGTCCCTGTACAGCATTTAGTACAGATAGAGGTCAATATCAGATGACGAGACTTCCACAAGGATTGAAGATTAGTCCAAGTTCATTCTCAAGGGCTATGACAATAGCAATGGCAGGTTTAAATTATGAAAGATGTTTTATTTATTTAGACGATTTGATAGTTTTTGGCAATAATTTATTAAATCATAATAAAAATTTAACCAGGGTATTTCAAAGACTCAGGGAAGTAAATTTAAAACTAAATCCGAATAAATGCGAATTCTTGAAGAAAGAAATTCTATATTTAGGCCATCAAATTTCAAATCAAGGAGTTTTACCAGACCCTTCTAAATTAGAAGCAATAAAAAATTATCCGATCCCAAAAGATTCCAATGAAACAAAAAGATTTGTTGCATTTGCAAATTATTATAGGAAATATGTAAAAAACTGCAAGTATTGCAGCTCCATTAAATAACTTGACAAGAAAAGGGGTAAATTTTCTGTGGACCCCAGAATGTCAAAATTCATTTGAAACTTTAAAACAATCTCTTCAAAACCCGCCTATTCTTCAATTTCCTGATTTTTCAGCTGATAATACATTTATTTTAAAAACGGATGCCTCAGGACTTGGCGTCGGAGGAGTATTATGTAATAACAACGATCATCCTATTGCGTATGCCAGCAGAGCCCTAAATAAAAGTGAAAAAAACTACCCCACCATTGAGAAAGAATTATTAGGTATATGTTGGGCAATTAAACACTTTAGACCTTATTTGTATGGAAGAAAATTTATCGTTCAGACGGATCATCGTCCATTAATTTATTTGTTCGGAATGACAAATCCGTCAAGTAGGTTAACAAAATTTAGGTTAGCACTGGAAGAATATGATTTTGTGGTACGGTATATTAAAGGAAAAAGTAATGTCGTTGCAGACGCACTGTCGCGTATTGAGATAACAGCAGACGAATTAAAAAATATGGTAAAACCAAGTAGCGAGGTTGTTTATGTTACCACTAGAGGCCAAAGTAAGATTAACGATTCAAAAAAAGGCTTATACACGGAAAACGAGGAAAGGACTGATCACCCAGAAATCGTTGAAGTGTTGAAACCCGCGAAAAATTCGTTTCAATTGCGTTCAGTATCTAATTCTGAATTTGAAAAAATGCAAAATACCGGTAAAAGTGTAGTTATAGGGAATGTAATTAGTAAGCAAAATTCGCGAATTGTTTACTTAAATCAGGACACTCGATCATCGTTAGACTTAGGATCTACGTTGAGAGACCTGAAAATAATTAGGGATAAGTTCGATATTCCGGAATTCACAGTATTAAGAAAGGAAATTGACTTATATCCGATAAATGAAATTATAGCATTTCCCGACATGTTGAAGAAGTATAATATAAAGTTGTCTATTGTAAAAGATAAACTACTAATTTCAGAATTAGAGACTAGGCAGATTGTATTGAATGATTATCATATATTACCGACAGGAGGACATGCAGGAGTAAATAGAATGTTTAACAATATAAAAAAGACATATTTTTGGCCACGTTTGAGATATGATGTCGAAACATTTGTAAAAAAGTGTGATGAATGTCAACGGTATAAATTTTCTAGACCACATATTGAACCGATGAAAATAACACCTATTGCTAAATCAGCTTTTCAAAAAATCTATATAGATCTCGTAGGACCGTTAGAGGAAGACTTTTATAACAACAAGTATATTTTGACCATTCAGTGCGAATTAAGTAAGTTTGTTGAATGTTATCCTATTAATAATAAAGAGGCAAATACAGTCGCTAAATGTCTTGTAAATAATTTTATCTTGCGATACGGAATACCTAAAGAAATAGTAACGGATAGAGGAACCGAATTCATGTCAAATGTCTTTATTGAAACTTGTAAACTCTTGAACATCAATCAGTTAAAATCAACAGCTTACCATCACGAAACTTTGGGTTCTTTAGAAAACTCGCATAAAAACCTCGGAGCCTATTTGCGCATGCAAATTAATAAATATTCAGAAGCATGGAGTTCATGGGTGCCGTATTGGTGTTTCTCGTATAATAATACTGTACATACAGAAACCAAGTATACGCCCTATGAACTGGTCTTTGGTAAAATCGCAAGATTACCCTCGAACTTAACCGAAGAAATTGATCCAGTGTATAATTTTGACAATTATCCATTAGAGTTAAAATATAGGTTACAAACGGCATGTAGTGAAGCTAGAAATAATTTAAATGTATCAAAAGAAAAAAGAAAAACAAAATATGATAAAAAATGTCATGTAGTTAATTTAACAGTAGGGGATAAAGTTTTAGTAAAAAATGATGCTGGGAGTAAAATGGAGCCAATTTATCAAGGTCCATTCATTGTGGTAGAAGATAGGTCTCCAAATGTAGTGATAAGGGTAAATAATAATTTAGTAGAAATTCACAAAAATAGAGTTAAGTTATATTATGAAAAATGACAAAAAAAAAATATTTTAATGTATAAAATTTTTTTTTTATTTTCCCGGGGGAGGTGTGATGATATATAGGACGTACAAAGTTCAGGTCAATTTGGATTTATAACGTTGCAACTTAAGCACTTAAGGTTTAAAACAATTGTTGCAACATTTCGTGTAAAAGTGTAATGATGAGTATTAATAACAAAATATTATAGAATGCATAATAAGCAATTGTGTGGTACGTTCGGATCGTCATAGTTTCTTCGGGGTTAATGAATAGTTAAGACGGAGTATTGTTCGACTGTCAACGAATACGTGTGAAAAGAAAATAAACTATGTTTTTTCGAAGGAATTAGCAAGAGTTAAATTTCTTCCTTTAACCCCATCAACAACGAGTTATCACGAGATATCACACCGAAAACCGACGATATCTCGGGAACGAAGGGCCGTAGGGCCCCGGGACCTTCACCATCGTTCTTATGGCGACGCCCTTAATCGTTTGCACGCATAATTGGAAAATCGAAAAAATCGAAATTTTCACGTTTTTACCAAAACGAAACGAATATTACAATTTTTATACCTGAAAATTTTAAATTTTCGAATTTCGAGCTCAAACTCGCAGGGAAGGTCGGCGTTGGCCCTCTGAAACCCTTCGCCGAGTTTCAGCCCTTTCTGTACCTTAGTTTTCGAGTTATTAACGTTTTCCTGATTTCATCGGGCTATTCGGAAATCCGACGATATCTCGGGAACGAAGGGCCGTAGGGCCCCGGGACCTTCACCATCGTTCTTAGGGCGACGCCCTTAATCGTTTGCACGCATAATTGGAAAATCGAAAAAATCGAAATTTTCACGTTTTTACCAAAACGAAACGAATTTTACAAGTTTTTATACCTGAAAAATTTAAATTTTCGAATTTCGAGCTCAAACTCGCAGGGAAGGTCGGCGTTGGCCCTCTGAAACCCTTCGCCGAGTTTCAGCCCTTTCTGTACCTTAGTTTTCGAGTTATTAACGTTTTCCTGATTTCATCGGGCTATTCCGAAATCCGACGATATCTCGGGAACGAAGGGCCGTAGGGCCCCGGGACCTTCACCATCGTTCTTAGGGCGACGCCCTTGATCGTTTGCACGCATAATTGGAAAATCGAAAAAAATCGAAATTTTCACATTTTACCAAAACGAAACGAATTTTACAAGTTTTTATACCTGAAAAATTTAAATTTTCAAATTTCGAGCTCAAACTCGCAGGGAAGGTCGGCGTTGGCCCTCTGAAACCCTTCGCCGAGTTTCAGCCCTTTCTGTATCTTAGTTTTCGAGTTATTAACGTTTTCCTGATTTCATCGGGCTATTCCCAAATCCGACGATATCTCGGGAACGAAGGGCCGTAGGGCCCCGGGACCTTCACCATCTTTCTTAGGGCGACGCCCTTGATCGTTTGCACGCATAATTGGAAAATCGAAAAAATCGAAATTTTCACGTTTTTACCAAAATGAAACGAATTTTACAAGTTTTTATACCTGAAAAATTTAAATTTTCGAATTTCGAGCTCAAACTCGCAGGGAAGGTCGGCGTTGGCCCTCTGAAACCCTTCGCCGAGTTTCAGCCCTTTCTGTACATTAGTTTTCGAGTTATTAACGTTTTCCTGATTTCATCGGGCTATTCCGAAATCCGACGATATCTCGGGAACGAAGGGCCGTAGGGCCCCGGGACCTTCACCATCGTTCTTAGGGCGACGCCCTTGATCGTTTGCACGCATAATTGGAAAATCGAATAAAATCGAAATTTTCACATTTTTACCAAAACGAAACGAATTTTACAAGTTTTTATACCTGAAAAATTTAAATTTTCGAATTTCGAGCTCAAACTCGCAGGGAAGGTCGGCGTTGGCCCTCTGAAACCCTTCGCCGAGTTTCAGCCCTTTCTGTACATTAGTTTTCGAGTTATTAACGTTTTCCTGATTTCATCGGGCTATTCCGAAAACCGACCATATCTCGGGAACGAAGGGCCGTAGGGCCCCGGGACCTTCACCATCGTTCTTAGGGCGACGCCCTTGATCGTTTGCACGCATAATTGGAAAATCGAGAAAATCGAAATTTTCACGTTTTTACCAAAACGAAACGAATTTTACAAGTTTTTATACCTGAAAAATTTAAATTTTCGAATTTCGAGCTCAAACTCGCAGGGAATGTCGGCGTTGGCCCTCTGAAACCCTTCGCCGAGTTTCAGCCCTTTCTGTACATTAGTTTTCGAGTTATTAACGTTTTCCTGATTTCATCGGGCTATTCCGAAATCCGACGATATCTCGGGAACGAAGGGCCGTAGGGCCCCGGGACCTTCACCATCGTTCTTAGGGCGACGCCCTTGATCGTTTGCACGCATAATTGGAAAATCGAAAAAAATCGAAATTTTCACATTTTTACCAAAACGAAACGAATTTTACAAGTTTTTATACCTGAAAAATTTAAATTTTCAAATTTCGAGCTCAAACTCGCAGGGAAGGTCGGCGTTGGCTCTCTGAAACCCTTCGCCGAGTTTCAGCCCTTTCTGTACATTAGTTTTCGAGTTATTAACGTTTTCCTGATTTCATCGGGCTATTCCGAAAACCGACGATATCTCGGGAACGAAGGGCCGTAGGGCCCCGGGACCTTCACCATCGTTCTTAGGGCGACGCCCTTGATCGTTTGCACGCATAATTGGAAAATCGAAAAAATCGAAATTTTCACGTTTTTACCAAAACCAAACAAATTTTACAAGTTTTTATACCTGAAAAATTTAAATTTTCGAATTTCGAGCTCAAACTCGCAGGGAAGGTCGGCGTTGGCCCTCTGAAACCCTTCGCCGAGTTTCAGCCCTTTCTGTACATTAGTTTTCGAGTTATTAACGTTTTTCTAATTTCATCGGGCTATTCCGAAAACCGACGATATCTCGGGAACGAAGGGCCGTAGGGCCCCGGGACCTTCACCATCGTTCTTAGGGCGACGCCCTTGATCGTTTGCACGCATAATTGGAAAATCGAAAAAATCGAATTTTTTACGTTTTTGACCAAAACGAAACGAATTTTACAATTTTTATACCTGAAAAATTTAAATTTTCGAATTTCCAGCTCAAACTCACAGGGAAGGTCGGCGTTGGCCCTCTGAAACCCTTCGCCGAGTTTCAGCCCTTTCTGTACATTAGTTTTCGAGTTATTAACGTTTTCCTGATTTCATCGGGCTATTCCGAAAACCGACGATATCTCGGGAACGAAGGGCCGTAGGGCCCCGGGACCTTCACCATCGTTCTTAGGGCGACGCCCTTGATCGTTTGCACGCATAATTGGAAAATCGAAAAAATCGAAATTTTCACGTTTTTACCAAAACCAAACAAATTTTACAAGTTTTTATACCTGAAAAATTTAAATTTTCGAATTTCGAGCTCAAACTCGCAGGGAAGGTCGGCGTTGGCCCTCTGAAACCCTTCGCCGAGTTTCAGCCCTTTCTGTACATTAGTTTTCGAGTTATTAACGTTTTTCTAATTTCATCGGGCTATTCCGAAAACCGACGATATCTCGGGAACGAAGGGCCGTAGGGCCCCGGGACCTTCACCATCGTTCTTAGAGCGACGCCCTTGATCGTTTGCACGCATAATTGGAAAATCGAAAAAATCGAAATTTTCACGTTTTTACCAAAACCAAACAAATTTTACAAGTTTTTATACCTGAAAAATTTAAATTTTCGAATTTCGAGCTCAAACTCGCAGGGAAGGTCGGCGTTGGCCCTCTGAAACCCTTCGCCGAGTTTCAGCCCTTTCTGTACATTAGTTTTCGAGTTATTAACGTTTTTCTAATTTCATCGGGCTATTCCGAAAACCGACGATATCTCGGGAACGAAGGGCCGTAGGGCCCCGGGACCTTCACCATCGTTCTTAGGGCGACGCCCTTGATCGTTTGCACGCATAATTGGAAAATCGAAAAAATCGAATTTTTTACGTTTTTGACCAAAACGAAACGAATTTTACAATTTTTATACCTGAAAAATTTAAATTTTCGAATTTCCAGCTCAAACTCACAGGGAAGGTCGGCGTTGGCCCTCTGAAACCCTTCGCCGAGTTTCAGCCCTTTCTGTACATTAGTTTTCGAGTTATTAACGTTTTCCTGATTTCATCGGGCTATTCCGAAAACCGACGATATCTCGGGAACGAAGGGCCGTAGGGCCCCGGGACCTTCACCATCGTTCTTAGGGCGACGCCCTTGATCGTTTGCACGCATAATTGGAAAATCGAAAAAATCGAAATTTTCACGTTTTTACCAAAACCAAACAAATTTTACAAGTTTTTATACCTGAAAAATTTAAATTTTCGAATTTCGAGCTCAAACTCGCAGGGAAGGTCGGCGTTGGCCCTCTGAAACCCTTCGCCGAGTTTCAGCCCTTTCTGTACATTAGTTTTCGAGTTATTAACGTTTTTCTAATTTCATCGGGCTATTCCGAAAACCGACGATATCTCGGGAACGAAGGGCCGTAGGGCCCCGGGACCTTCACCATCGTTCTTAGAGCGACGCCCTTGATCGTTTGCACGCATAATTGGAAAATCGAAAAAATCGAAATTTTCACGTTTTTACCAAAACCAAACAAATTTTACAAGTTTTTATACCTGAAAAATTTAAATTTTCGAATTTCGAGCTCAAACTCGCAGGGAAGGTCGGCGTTGGCCCTCTGAAACCCTTCGCCGAGTTTCAGCCCTTTCTGTACATTAGTTTTCGAGTTATTAACGTTTTTCTAATTTCATCGGGCTATTCCGAAAACCGACGATATCTCGGGAACGAAGGGCCGTAGGGCCCCGGGACCTTCACCATCGTTCTTAGGGCGACGCCCTTGATCGTTTGCACGCATAATTGGAAAATCGAAAAAATCGAAATTTTCACGTTTTTACCAAAACCAAAAATTTCACAAGTTTTTATACCTGAAAAATTTAAATTTTCGAATTTCGAGCTCAAACTCGCAGGGAAGGTCGGCGTTGGCCCTCTGAAACCCTTCGCCGAGTTTCAGCCCTTTCTGTACATTAGTTTTCGAGTTATTAACGTTTTTCTAATTTCATCGGGCTATTCCGAAAACCGACGATATCTCGGGAACGAAGGGCCGTAGGGCCCCGGGACCTTTACCATCGTTCTTAGGGCGACGCCCTTGATCGTTTGCACGCATAATTGGAAAATCGAAAAAATCGAAATTTTCACGTTTTTACCAAAACCAAACAAATTTTACAAGTTTTTATACCTGAAAAATTTAAATTTTCGAATTTCGAGCTCAAACTCGCAGGGAAGGTCGGCGTTGGCCCTCTGAAACCCTTCGCCGAGTTTCAGCCCTTTCTGTACATTAGTTTTCGAGTTATTAACGTTTTTCTAATTTCATCGGGCTATTCCGAAAACCGACGATATCTCGGGAACGAAGGGCCGTAGGGCCCCGGGACCTTCACCATCGTTCTTAGGGCGACGCCCTTGATCGTTTGCACGCATAATTGGAAAATCGAAAAAATCGAATTTTTTACGTTTTTGACCAAAACGAAACGAATTTTACAATTTTTATACCTGAAAAATTTAAATTTTCGAATTTCCAGCTCAAAACTCGCAGGGAAGGTCGTCGTTGGCCCTCTGAAACCCTTCGCCGAGTTTCAGCCATTTATGTACAGTAGTTTTCGAGTTATTAACGTTTTTCCAATTTCATTGGGCTATTCCCAAATCCGACGATATCTCGGGAACGACGTGCCTTAGTGCCCTGGGACCTTCACCATCGTTCTTAGAGCGACGCCCTTGATCGTTTGCACGCATAATTGGAAAATCAAAAAAAAATCGAAATTTTCACGTTTTTACCAAAACGAAACGAATTTTACAAATTTTTATACCTGAAAAATTTAAATTTTCGAATTTCGAGCTCAAACTCGCAGGGAAGGTCGGCGTTGGCCCTCTGAAACCCTTCGCCGAGTTTCAGCCCTTTCTGTACATTAATTTTCGAGTTATTAACGTTTTCCTGATTTCATCGTGCTAATCCGAAAACCGACGATATCTCGGGAACGAATTGCCGTTGGGCCCCGGGACCTTCACCATCGTTCTTAGGGCGACGCCTTTGATCGTTTGCACGCATAATTGGAAAATCGAAAAAATCGAAATTTTCACGTTTTTACCAAAACCAAACAAATTTTACAAGTTTTTATACCTGAAAAATTTAAATTTTCGAATTTCGAGCTCAAACTCGCAGGGAAGGTCGGCGTTGGCCCTCTGAAACCCTTCGCCGAGTTTCAGCCATTTCTGTAGAGTAGTTTTCGAGTTATTAACGTTTTCCTGATTTCATCGGGCTATTCCGAAATCCGACGATATCTCGGGAACGAAGGGCCGTAGGGCCCCGGGACCTTCACCATCGTTCTTAGGGCGACGCCCTTGATCGTTTGCACGCATAATTGGAAAATCGAATTTTTCACGTTTTTGACCAAAACGAAACGAATTTTACAAGTTTTTATACCTGAAAAATTTAAATTTTCAAATTTCGAGCTCAAACTCGCAGGGAAGGTCGGCGTTGGCCCTCTGAAACCTTTCGCCGAGTTTCAGCCCTTTCTGTACATTAGTTTTCGAGTTATTAACGTTTTCCTGATTTCATCGGGCTATTCCGAAATCCGACGATATCTCGGGAACGAAGGGCCGTAGGGCCCCGGGACCTTCACCATCGTTCTTAGGGCGACGCACTTGATTGTTTGCACGCATAATTGGAAAATCGAAAAAATCGAAATTTTCACGTTTTTACCAAAACGAAACGAATTTTACAATTTTTATACCTGAAAAATTTAAAGTTTCGAATTTCGAGCTCAAACTCGCAGGGAAGGTCGGCGTTGGCCCTCTGAAACCCTTCGCCGAGTTTCAGCCATTTCTGTACATTAGTTTTCGAGTTATTAACGTTTTCCTGATTTCATCGGGCTATTCCGAAATCCGACGATATCTCGGGAACGAAGGGCCGTAGGGCCCCGGGACCTTCACCATCGTTCTTAGGGCGACGCCCTTGATCGTTTGCACGCATAATTGGAAAATCGAAAAAAATCGAAATTTTCACGTTTTTACCAAAAACGAATTTTACAATTTTTATACCTGAAAAATTTAAAGTTTCGAATTTCGAGCTCAAACTCGCAGGGAAGGTCGGCGTTGGCCCTCTGAAACCCTTCGCCGAGTTTCAGCCATTTCTGTACATTAGTTTTCGAGTTATTAACGTTTTTCTGATTTCATCGGGCTATTCCGAAATCCGACGATATCTCGGGAACGAAGGGCCGTAGGGCCCCGGGACCTTCACCATCGTTCTTAGGGCGACGCCCTTGATCGTTTGCAGGCATAATTGGAAAATCGAAAAAATCGAAATTTTCACGTTTTTAACAAAACGAAACGAATATTACAATTTTTATACCTGAAAACTTTAAATTTTCGAATTTCGAGCTCAAACTCGCAGGGAAGGTCGGCGTTGGCCCTCTGAAACCCTTCGCCGAGTTTCAGCTATTTCTGTAGAGTAGTTTTCGAGTTATTAACGTTTTCCTGATTTCATCGGGCTATTCCGAAATCCGACGATATCTCGGGAACGAAGGGCCGTAGGGCCCCGGGACCTTCACCATCGTTCTTAGGGCGACGCCCTTAATCGTTTGCACGCATAATTGGAAAATCGAAAAAATCGAAATTTTCACGTTTTTACCAAAACGAAACGAATATTACAATTTTTATACCTGAAAATTTTAAATTTTCGAATTTCGAGCTCAAGCTCGCAGGGAAGGTCGGCGTTGGCCCTCTGAAACCCTTCGCCGAGTTTCAGCCCTTTCTGTACCTTAGTTTTCGAGTTATTAACATTTTCCTGATTTCATCGGGCTATTCGGAAATCCGACGATATCTCGGGAACGAAGGGCCGTAGGGCCCCGGGACCTTCACCATCGTTCTTAGGGCGACGCCCTTAATCGTTTGCACGCATAATTGGAAAATCGAAAAAATCGAAATTTTCACTTTTTTACCAAAACGAAACGAATATTACAATTTTTATACCTGAAAATTTTAAATTTTCGAATTTCGAGCTCAAGCTCGCAGGGAAGGTCGGCGTTGGCCCTCTGAAACCCTTCGCCGAGTTTCAGCCCTTTCTGTACCTTAGTTTTCGAGTTATTAACATTTTCCTGATTTCATCGGGCTATTCGGAAATCCGACGATATCTCGGGAACGAAGGGCCGTAGGGCCCCGGGACCTTCACCATCGTTCTTAGGGCGACGCACTTGATTGTTTGCACGCATAATTGGAAAATCGAAAAAATCGAAATTTTCACGTTTTTACCAAAACGAAACGAATTTTACAATTTTTATACCTGAAAAATTTAAAGTTTCGAATTTCGAGCTCAAACTCGCAGGGAAGGTCGGCGTTGGCCCTCTGAAACCCTTCGCCGAGTTTCAGCCATTTCTGTACATTAGTTTTCGAGTTATTAACGTTTTCCTGATTTCATCGGGCTATTCCGAAATCCGACGATATCTCGGGAACGAAGGGCCGTAGGGCCCCGGGACCTTCACCATCGTTCTTAGGGCGACGCCCTTGATCGTTTGCACGCATAATTGGAAAATCGAAAAAAATCGAAATTTTCACGTTTTTACCAAAACGAAACGAATTTTACAATTTTTATACCTGAAAAATTTAAAGTTTCGAATTTCGAGCTCAAACTCGCAGGGAAGGTCGGCGTTGGCCCTCTGAAACCCTTCGCCGAGTTTCAGCCATTTCTGTACATTAGTTTTCGAGTTATTAACGTTTTTCTGATTTCATCGGGCTATTCCGAAATCCGACGATATCTCGGGAACGAAGGGCCGTAGGGCCCCGGGACCTTCACCATCGTTCTTAGGGCGACGCCCTTGATCGTTTGCAGGCATAATTGGAAAATCGAAAAAATCGAAATTTTCACGTTTTTAACAAAACGAAACGAATATTACAATTTTTATACCTGAAAACTTTAAATTTTCGAATTTCAAGCTCAAACTCGCAGGGAAGGTCGGCGTTGGCCCTCTGAAACCCTTCGCCGAGTTTCAGCTATTTCTGTAGAGTAGTTTTCGAGTTATTAACGTTTTCCTGATTTCATCGGGCTATTCCGAAATCCGACGATATCTCGGGAACGAAGGGCCGTAGGGCCCCGGGACCTTCACCATCGTTCTTAGGGCGACGCCCTTAATCGTTTGCACGCATAATTGGAAAATCGAAAAAATCGAAATTTTCACGTTTTTACCAAAACGAAACGAATATTACAATTTTTATACCTGAAAATTTTAAATTTTCGAATTTCGAGCTCAAGCTCGCAGGGAAGGTCGGCGTTGGCCCTCTGAAACCCTTCGCCGAGTTTCAGCCCTTTCTGTACCTTAGTTTTCGAGTTATTAACATTTTCCTGATTTCATCGGGCTATTCGGAAATCCGACGATATCTCGGGAACGAAGGGCCGTAGGGCCCCGGGACCTTCACCATCGTTCTTAGGGCGACGCCCTTAATCGTTTGCACGCATAATTGGAAAATCGAAAAAATCGAAATTTTCACGTTTTTACCAAAACGAAACGAATATTACAATTTTTATACCTGAAAATTTTAAATTTTCGAATTTCGAGCTCAAACTCGCAGGGAAGGTCGGCGTTGGCCCTCTGAAACCCTTCGCCGAGTTTCAGCCCTTTCTGTACCTTAGTTTTCGAGTTATTAACATTTTCCTGATTTCATCGGGCTATTCCGAAATCCGACGATATCTCGGGAACGAAGGGCCGTAGGGCCCCGGGACCTTCACCATCGTTCTTAGGGCGACGCCCTTAATCGTTTGCACGCATAATTGGAAAATCGAAAAAAATCGAAATTTTCACGTTTTTACCAAAACGAAACGAATATTACAATTTTTATACCTGAAAATTTTAAATTTTCGAATTTCGAGCTCAAACTCGCAGGGAAGGTCGGCGTTGGCCCTCTGAAACCCTTCGCCGAGTTTCAGCCCTTTCTGTACCTTAGTTTTCGAGTTATTAACGTTTTCCTGATTTCATCGGGCTATTCCGAAATCCGACGATATCTCGGGAACGAAGGGCCGTAGGGCCCCGGGACTTTCACCATCGTTCTTAGGGCGACGCCCTTAATCGTTTGCACGCATAATTGGAAAATCGAAAAAATCGAAATTTTCACGTTTTTACCAAAACGAAACGAATTTTACAATTTTTATAACTGAAAAATTTAAATTTTCGAATTTCGAGCTCAAACTCGCAGGGAAGGTCGGCGTTGGCCCTCTGAAACCCTTCGCCGAGTTTCAGCCATTTCTGTAGAGTAGTTTTCGAGTTATTAACGTTTTCCTGATTTCATCGGGCTATTCCGAAATCCGACGATATCTCGGGAACGAAGGGCCGTAGGGCCCCGGGACCTTCACCATCGTTCTTAGGGCGACGCCCTTAATCGTTTGCACGCATAATTGGAAAATCGAAAAAATCGAAATTTTCACGTTTTTACCAAAACGAAACGAATTTTACAATTTTTATACCTGAAAAATTTAAATTTTCGAATTTCGAACTCAAACTCGCAGGGAAGGTCGGCGTTGGCCCTCTGAAACCGTTCGCCGAGTTTCAGCCCTTTCTGTACCTTAGTTTTCGAGTTATTAACGTTTTCCTGATTTCATCGGGCTATTCCGAAATCCGATGATATCTCGGGAACGAAGGGCCGTAGGGCCCCGGGACCTTCACCATCTTTCTTAGGGCGACGCCCTTGATCGTTTGCACGCATAATTGGAAAATCGAATTTTTCACGTTTTTGACCAAAACGAAACGAATTACGTTTTTATACCTGAAAAATTTAAATTTTCGAATTTCGAGCTCAAACTTGCAGGGACGGTCGGCGTTGGCCCTCTGAAACCCTTTGCCGAGTTTCAGCCCTTTCTGTACCTTAGTTTTCGAGTTATTAACGTTTTCCTGATTTCATCGGGCTATTCCGAAAACCGACTATATCTCGGGAACGAAGGGCCGTAGGGCCCCGGGACCTTCACCATCGTTCTTAGGGCGACGCCCTTGATCGTTTGCACGCATAATTGGAAAATCGAATTTTTCACGTTTTTGACCAAAACGAAACGAATTTTACAATTTTTATACCTGAAAAATTTAAATTTTCGAATTTCGAGCTCAAACTTGCAGGGACGGTCGGCGTTGGCCCTCTGAAACCCTTCGCCGAGTTTCAGCCCTTTCTGTACCTTAGTTTTCGAGTTATTAACGTTTTCCTGATTTCATCGGGCTATTCCGAAAACCGACGATATCTCGGGAACGAAGGGCCGTAGGGCCCCGGGTCCTTCACCATCGTTCTTAGGGCGACGCCCTTGATCGTTTGCACGCATAATTGGAAAATAGAAAAAATCGAAATTTTCACGTTTTTACCAAAACGAAACGAATTTTACAATTTTTATACCTGAAAAATTTAAATTTTCGAATTTCGAACTCAAACTCGCAGGGAAGGTCGGCGTTGGCCCTCTGAAACCGTTCGCCGAGTTTCAGCCCTTTCTGTACCTTAGTTTTCGAGTTATTAACGTTTTCCTGATTTCATCGGGCTATTCCGAAATCCGATGATATCTCGGGAACGAAGGGCCGTAGGGCCCCGGGACCTTCACCATCTTTCTTAGGGCGACGCCCTTGATCGTTTGCACGCATAATTGGAAAATCGAAAAAATCGAAATTTTCACGTTTTTACCAAAACGAAACGAATTTTACAAGTTTTTATACCTGAAAAATTTAAATTTTCGAATTTCGAGCTCAAACTTGCAGGGACGTTCGGCGTTGGCCCTCTGAAACCCTTCGCCGAGTTTCAGCCCTTTCTGTACCTTAGTTTTCGAGTTATTAAACGTTTTCCTGATTTCATCGGGCTATTCCCAAATCCGACGATATCTCGGGAACGAAGGGCCGTAGGGCCCCGGGACCTTCACCATCGTTCTTAGGGCGACGCCCTTGATCGTTTGCACGCATAATTGGAAAATCGAAAAAATCGAAATTTTCACGTTTTTACCAAAACGAAACGAATTTTACAAGTTTTTATACCTGAAAAATTTAAATTTTCGAATTTCGAGCTCAAACTTGCAGGGACGGTCGGCGTTGGCCCTCTGAAACCCTTTGCCGAGTTTCAGCCCTTTCTGTACCTTAGTTTTCGAGTTATTAACGTTTTCCTGATTTCATCGGGCTATTCCGAAAACCGACGATATCTCGGGAACGAAGGGCCGTAGGGCCCCGGGACCTTCACCATCGTTCTTAGGGCGACGCCCTTGATCGTTTGCACGCATAATTGGAAAATCGAATTTTTCACGTTTTTGACCAAAACGAAACGAATTTTACAATTTTTATACCTGAAAAATTTAAATTTTCGAATTTCGAGCTCAAACTTGCAGGGACGGTCGGCGTTGGCCCTCTGAAACCCTTCGCCGAGTTTCAGCCCTTTCTGTACCTTAGTTTTCGAGTTATTAACGTTTTCCTGATTTCATCGGGCTATTCCGAAAACCGACGATATCTCGGGAACGAAGGGCCGTAGGGCCCCGGGTCCTTCACCATCGTTCTTAGGGCGACGCCCTTGATCGTTTGCACGCATAATTGGAAAATAGAAAAAATGGAAATTTTCACGTTTTTACCAAAACGAAACGAATTTTACAATTTTTATACCTGAAAAATTTAAATTTTCGAATTTCGAACTCAAACTCGCAGGGAAGGTCGGCGTTGGCCCTCTGAAACCGTTCGCCGAGTTTCAGCCCTTTCTGTACCTTAGTTTTCGAGTTATTAACGTTTTCCTGATTTCATCGGGCTATTCCGAAATCCGATGATATCTCGGGAACGAAGGGCCGTAGGGCCCCGGGACCTTCACCATCTTTCTTAGGGCGACGCCCTTGATCGTTTGCACGCATAATTGGAAAATCGAAAAAATCGAAATTTTCACGTTTTTACCAAAACGAAACGAATTTTACAAGTTTTTATACCTGAAAAATTTAAATTTTCGAATTTCGAGCTCAAACCTGCAGGGACGGTCGGCGTTGGCCCTCTGAAACCCTTCGCCGAGTTTCAGCCCTTTCTGTACCTTAGTTTTCGAGTTATTAACGTTTTCCTGATTTCATCGGGCTATTCCGAAAACCGACGATATCTCGGGAACGAAGGGCCGTAGGGCCCCGGGTCCTTCACCATCGTTCTTAGGGCGACGCCCTTGATCGTTTGCACGCATAATTGGAAAATAGAAAAAATCGAAATTTTCACGTTTTTACCAAAACGAAACGAATTTTACAATTTTTATACCTGAAAAATTTAAATTTTCGAATTTCGAACTCAAACTCGCAGGGAAGGTCGGCGTTGGCCCTCTGAAACCGTTCGCCGAGTTTCAGCCCTTTCTGTACCTTAGTTTTCGAGTTATTAACGTTTTCCTGATTTCATCGGGCTATTCCGAAATCCGATGATATCTCGGGAACGAAGGGCCGTAGGGCCCCGGGACCTTCACCATCTTTCTTAGGACGACGCCCTTGATCGTTTGCACGCATAATTGGAAAATCGAATTTTTCACGTTTTTGACCAAAACGAAACGAATTTTACGTTTTTATACCTGAAAAATTTAAATTTTCGAATTTCGAGCTCAAACTCGCAGGGAAGGTCGACGTAGGCCCTCTGAAACCCTTCGCCGAGTTTCAGCCATTTCTGTACAGTAGTTTTCGAGTTATTAACGTTTTTCTAATTTCATCGGGCTATTCCGAAAACCGACGATATCTCGGGAACGAAGGGCCGTAGGGCCCCGGGACCTTCACCATCGTTCTTAGGGCGACGCCCTTGATCGTATGCACGCATAATTGGAAAATCGAATTTTTCACGTTTTTGACCAAAACGAAACGAATTTTACAATTTTTATACCTGAAAAATTTAAATTTTCGAATTTCGAGCTCAAACTTGCAGGGACGGTCGGCGTTGGCCCTCTGAAACCCTTCGCCGAGTTTCAGCCCTTTCTGTACCTTAGTTTTCGAGTTATTAACGTTTTCCTGATTTCATCGGGCTATTCCGAAAACCGACGATATCTCGGGAACGAAGGGCCGTAGGGCCCCGGGTCCTTCACCATCGTTCTTAGGGCGACGCCCTTGATCGTTTGCACGCATAATTGGAAAATAGAAAAAATGGAAATTTTCACGTTTTTACCAAAACGAAACGAATTTTACAATTTTTATACCTGAAAAATTTAAATTTTCGAATTTCGAACTCAAACTCGCAGGGAAGGTCGGCGTTGGCCCTCTGAAACCGTTCGCCGAGTTTCAGCCCTTTCTGTACCTTAGTTTTCGAGTTATTAACGTTTTCCTGATTTCATCGGGCTATTCCGAAATCCGATGATATCTCGGGAACGAAGGGCCGTAGGGCCCCGGGACCTTCACCATCTTTCTTAGGGCGACGCCCTTGATCGTTTGCACGCATAATTGGAAAATCGAAAAAATCGAAATTTTCACGTTTTTACCAAAACGAAACGAATTTTACAAGTTTTTATACCTGAAAAATTTAAATTTTCGAATTTCGAGCTCAAACTTGCAGGGACGTTCGGCGTTGGCCCTCTGAAACCCTTCGCCGAGTTTCAGCCCTTTCTGTACCTTAGTTTTCGAGTTATTAACGTTTTCCTGATTTCATCAGGCTATTCCGAAAACCGACGATATCTCGGGAACGAAGGGCCGTAGGGCCCCGGGACCTTTACCATCGTTCTTAGGGCGACGCCCTTGATCGTTTGCACGCATAATTGGAAAACCGAATTTTTCACGTTTTTGACCAAAACGAAACGAATTTTACAATTTTTATACCTGAAAAATTTAAATTTTCGAATTTCGAGCTCAAACCTGCAGGGACGGTCGGCGTTGGCCCTCTGAAACCCTTCGCCGAGTTTCAGCCCTTTCTGTACCTTAGTTTTCGAGTTATTAACGTTTTCCTGATTTCATCGGGCTATTCCGAAAACCGACGATATCTCGGGAACGAAGGGCCGTAGGGCCCCGGGTCCTTCACCATCGTTCTTAGGGCGACGCCCTTGATCGTTTGCACGCATAATTGGAAAATAGAAAAAATCGAAATTTTCACGTTTTTACCAAAACGAAACGAATTTTACAATTTTTATACCTGAAAAATTTAAATTTTCGAATTTCGAACTCAAACTCGCAGGGAAGGTCGGCGTTGGCCCTCTGAAACCGTTCGCCGAGTTTCAGCCCTTTCTGTACCTTAGTTTTCGAGTTATTAACGTTTTCCTGATTTCATCGGGCTATTCCGAAATCCGATGATATCTCGGGAACGAAGGGCCGTAGGGCCCCGGGACCTTCACCATCTTTCTTAGGACGACGCCCTTGATCGTTTGCACGCATAATTGGAAAATCGAATTTTTCACGTTTTTGACCAAAACGAAACGAATTTTACGTTTTTATACCTGAAAAATTTAAATTTTCGAATTTCGAGCTCAAACTCGCAGGGAAGGTCGACGTAGGCCCTCTGAAACCCTTCGCCGAGTTTCAGCCATTTCTGTACAGTAGTTTTCGAGTTATTAACGTTTTTCTAATTTCATCGGGCTATTCCGAAAACCGACGATATCTCGGGAACGAAGGGCCGTAGGGCCCCGGGACCTTCACCATCGTTCTTAGGGCGACGCCCTTGATCGTTTGCACGCATAATTGGAAAATCGAATTTTTCACGTTTTTGACCAAAACGAAACGAATTTTACAATTTTTATACCTGAAAAATTTAAATTTTCGAATTTCGAGCTCAAACTTGCAGGGACGGTCGGCGTTGGCCCTCTGAAACCCTTCGCCGAGTTTCAGCCCTTTCTGTACCTTAGTTTTCGAGTTATTAACGTTTTCCTGATTTCATCGGGCTATTCCGAAAACCGACGATATCTCGGGAACGAAGGGCCGTAGGGCCCCGGGTCCTTCACCATCGTTCTTAGGGCGACGCCCTTGATCGTTTGCACGCATAATTGGAAAATAGAAAAAATCGAAATTTTCACGTTTTTACCAAAACGAAACGAATTTTACAATTTTTATACCTGAAAAATTTAAATTTTCGAATTTCGAACTCAAACTCGCAGGGAAGGTCGGCGTTGGCCCTCTGAAACCGTTCGCCGAGTTTCAGCCCTTTCTGTACCTTAGTTTTCGAGTTATTAACGTTTTCCTGATTTCATCGGGCTATTCCGAAAACCGACGATATCTCGGGAACGAAGGGCCGTAGGGCCCCGGGACCTTCACCATCGTTCTTAGGGCGACGCCCTTGATCGTTTGCACGCATAATTGGAAAATCGAATTTTTCACGTTTTTGACCAAAACGAAACGAATTTTACAATTTTTATACCTGAAAAATTTAAATTTTCGAATTTCGAGCTCAAACCTGCAGGGACGGTCGGCGTTGGCCCTCTGAAACCCTTCGCCGAGTTTCAGCCCTTTCTTTACCTTAGTTTTCGAGTTATTAACGTTTTCCTGATTTCATCGGGCTATTCCGAAAACCGACGATATCTCGGGAACGAAGGGCCGTAGGGCCCCGGGACCTTTACCATCGTTCTTAGGGCGACGCCCTTGATCGTTTGCACGCATAATTGGAAAATCGAATTTTTCACGTTTTTGACCAAAACGAAACGAATTTTACAATTTTTATACCTGAAAAATTTAAATTTTCGAATTTCGAGCTCAAACCTGCAGGGACGGTCGGCGTTGGCCCTCTGAAACCCTTCGCCGAGTTTCAGCCCTTTCTGTACCTTAGTTTTCGAGTTATTAACGTTTTCCTGATTTCATCGGGCTATTCCGAAAACCGACGATATCTCGGGAACGAAGGGCCGTAGGGCCCCGGGTCCTTCACCATCGTTCTTAGGGCGACGCCCTTGATCGTTTGCACGCATAATTGGAAAATAGAAAAAATCGAAATTTTCACGTTTTTACCAAAACGAAACGAATTTTACAATTTTTATACCTGAAAAATTTAAATTTTCGAATTTCGAACTCAAACTCGCAGGGAAGGTCGGCGTTGGCCCTCTGAAACCGTTCGCCGAGTTTCAGCCCTTTCTGTACCTTAGTTTTCGAGTTATTAACGTTTTCCTGATTTCATCGGGCTATTCCGAAATCCGATGATATCTCGGGAACGAAGGGCCGTAGGGCCCCGGGACCTTCACCATCTTTCTTAGGGCGACGCCCTTGATCGTTTGCACGCATAATTGGAAAATCGAATTTTTCACGTTTTTGACCAAAACGAAACGAATTACGTTTTTATACCTGAAAAATTTAAATTTTCGAATTTCGAGCTCAAACTTGCAGGGACGGTCGGCGTTGGCCCTCTGAAACCCTTCGCCGAGTTTCAGCCCTTTCTGTACCTTAGTTTTCGAGTTATTAACGTTTTCCTGATTTCATCGGGCTATTCCGAAAACCGACGATATCTCGGGAACGAAGGGCCGTAGGGCCCCGGGTCCTTCACCATCGTTCTTAGGGCGACGCCCTTGATCGTTTGCACGCATAATTGGAAAATAGAAAAAATCGAAATTTTCACGTTTTTACCAAAACGAAACGAATTTTACAATTTTTATACCTGAAAAATTTAAATTTTCGAATTTCGAACTCAAACTCGCAGGGAAGGTCGGCGTTGGCCCTCTGAAACCGTTCGCCGAGTTTCAGCCCTTTCTGTACCTTAGTTTTCGAGTTATTAACGTTTTCCTGATTTCATCGGGCTATTCCGAAAACCGACGATATCTCGGGAACGAAGGGCCGTAGGGCCCCGGGACCTTCACCATCGTTCTTAGGGCGACGCCCTTGATCGTTTGCACGCATAATTGGAAAATCGAATTTTTCACGTTTTTGACCAAAACGAAACGAATTTTACAATTTTTATACCTGAAAAATTTAAATTTTCGAATTTCGAGCTCAAACCTGCAGGGACGGTCGGCGTTGGCCCTCTGAAACCCTTCGCCGAGTTTCAGCCCTTTCTTTACCTTAGTTTTCGAGTTATTAACGTTTTCCTGATTTCATCGGGCTATTCCGAAAACCGACGATATCTCGGGAACGAAGGGCCGTAGGGCCCCGGGACCTTTACCATCGTTCTTAGGGCGACGCCCTTGATCGTTTGCACGCATAATTGGAAAATCGAATTTTTCACGTTTTTGACCAAAACGAAACGAATTTTACAATTTTTATACCTGAAAAATTTAAATTTTCGAATTTCGAGCTCAAACCTGCAGGGACGGTCGGCGTTGGCCCTCTGAAACCCTTCGCCGAGTTTCAGCCCTTTCTGTACCTTAGTTTTCGAGTTATTAACGTTTTCCTGATTTCATCGGGCTATTCCGAAAACCGACGATATCTCGGGAACGAAGGGCCGTAGGGCCCCGGGTCCTTCACCATCGTTCTTAGGGCGACGCCCTTGATCGTTTGCACGCATAATTGGAAAATAGAAAAAATCGAAATTTTCACGTTTTTACCAAAACGAAACGAATTTTACAATTTTTATACCTGAAAAATTTAAATTTTCGAATTTCGAACTCAAACTCGCAGGGAAGGTCGGCGTTGGCCCTCTGAAACCGTTCGCCGAGTTTCAGCCCTTTCTGTACCTTAGTTTTCGAGTTATTAACGTTTTCCTGATTTCATCGGGCTATTCCGAAATCCGATGATATCTCGGGAACGAAGGGCCGTAGGGCCCCGGGACCTTCACCATCTTTCTTAGGGCGACGCCCTTGATCGTTTGCACGCATAATTGGAAAATCGAATTTTTCACGTTTTTGACCAAAACGAAACGAATTACGTTTTTATACCTGAAAAATTTAAATTTTCGAATTTCGAGCTCAAACTTGCAGGGACGGTCGGCGTTGGCCCTCTGAAACCCTTTGCCGAGTTTCAGCCCTTTCTGTACCTTAGTTTTCGAGTTATTAACGTTTTCCTGATTTCATCGGGCTATTCCGAAAACCGACGATATCTCGGGAACGAAGGGCCGTAGGGCCCCGGGTCCTTCACCATCGTTCTTAGGGCGACGCCCTTGATCGTTTGCACGCATAATTGGAAAATAGAAAAAATCGAAATTTTCACGTTTTTACCAAAACGAAACGAATTTTACAATTTTTATACCTGAAAAATTTAAATTTTCGAATTTCGAACTCAAACTCGCAGGGAAGGTCGGCGTTGGCCCTCTGAAACCGTTCGCCGAGTTTCAGCCCTTTCTGTACCTTAGTTTTCGAGTTATTAACGTTTTCCTGATTTCATCGGGCTATTCCGAAATCCGATGATATCTCGGGAACGAAGGGCCGTAGGGCCCCGGGACCTTCACCATCTTTCTTAGGGCGACGCCCTTGATCGTTTGCACGCATAATTGGAAAATCGAAAAAATCGAAATTTTCACGTTTTTACCAAAACGAAACGAATTTTACAAGTTTTTATACCTGAAAAATTTAAATTTTCGAATTTCGAGCTCAAACTTGCAGGGACGTTCGGCGTTGGCCCTCTGAAACCCTTCGCCGAGTTTCAGCCCTTTCTGTACCTTAGTTTTCGAGTTATTAAACGTTTTCCTGATTTCATCGGGCTATTCCCAAATCCGACGATATCTCGGGAACGAAGGGCCGTAGGGCCCCGGGACCTTCACCATCGTTCTTAGGGCGACGCCCTTGATCGTTTGCACGCATAATTGGAAAATCGAATTTTTCACGTTTTTGACCAAAACGAAACGAATTTTACAATTTTTATACCTGAAAAATTTAAATTTTCGAATTTCGAGCTCAAACTTGCAGGGACGGTCGGCGTTGGCCCTCTGAAACCCTTCGCCGAGTTTCAGCCCTTTCTGTACCTTAGTTTTCGAGTTATTAACGTTTTCCTGATTTCATCGGGCTATTCCGAAAACCGACGATATCTCGGGAACGAAGGGCCGTAGGGCCCCGGGACCTTCACCATCTTTCTTAGGGCGACGCCCTTGATCGTTTGCACGCATAATTGGAAAATCGAAAAAATCGAAATTTTCACGTTTTTACCAAAACGAAACGAATTTTACAAGTTTTTATACCTGAAAAATTTAAATTTTCGAATTTCGAGCTCAAACTCGCAGGGAAGGTCGACGTAGGCCCTCTGAAACCCTTCGCCGAGTTTCAGCCCTTTCTGTACCTTAGTTTTCGAGTTATTAACGTTTTCCTGATTTCATCGGGCTATTCCGAAAACCGACGATATCTCGGGAACGAAGGGCCGTAGGGCCCCGGGACCTTCACCATCGTTCTTAGGGCGACGCCCTTGATCGTTTGCACGCATAATTGGAAAATAGAAAAAATCGAAATTTTCACGTTTTTACCAAAACGAAACGAATTTTACAATTTTTATACCTGAAAAATTTAAATTTTCGAATTTCGAACTCAAACTCGCAGGGAAGGTCGGCGTTGGCCCTCTGAAACCGTTCGCCGAGTTTCAGCCCTTTCTGTACCTTAGTTTTCGAGTTATTAACGTTTTCCTGATTTCATCGGGCTATTCCGAAATCCGATGATATCTCGGGAACGAAGGGCCGTAGGGCCCCGGGACCTTCACCATCTTTCTTAGGGCGACGCCCTTGATCGTTTGCACGCATAATTGGAAAATCGAATTTTTCACGTTTTTGACCAAAACGAAACGAATTTTACGTTTTTATACCTGAAAAATTTAAATTTTCGAATTTCGAGCTCAAACTCGCAGGGAAGGTCGACGTAGGCCCTCTGAAACCCTTCGCCGAGTTTCAGCCATTTCTGTACAGTAGTTTTCGAGTTATTAACGTTTTTCTAATTTCATCGGGCTATTCCGAAAACCGACGATATCTCGGGAACGAAGGGCCGTAGGGCCCCGGGACCTTCACCATCGTTCTTAGGGCGACGCCCTTGATCGTTTGCACGCATAATTGGAAAATCGAATTTTTCACGTTTTTGACCAAAACGAAACGAATTTTACAATTTTTATACCTGAAAAATTTAAATTTTCGAATTTCGAGCTCAAACTTGCAGGGACGGTCGGCGTTGGCCCTCTGAAACCCTTCGCCGAGTTTCAGCCCTTTCTGTAACTTAGTTTTCGAGTTATTAACGTTTTCCTGATTTCATCGGGCTATTCCGAAAACCGACGATATCTCGGGAACGAAGGGCCGTAGGGCCCCGGGTCCTTCACCATCGTTCTTAGGGCGACGCCCTTGATCGTTTGCACGCATAATTGGAAAATAGAAAAAATCGAAATTTTCACGTTTTTACCAAAACGAAACGAATTTTACAATTTTTATACCTGAAAAATTTAAATTTTCGAATTTCGAGCTCAAACTCGCAGGGAAGGTCGGCGTTGGCCCTCTGAAACCCTTCGCCGAGTTTCAGCCCTTTCTGTACCTTAGTTTTCGAGTTATTAACGTTTTCCTGATTTCATCGGGCTATTCCGAAATCCGATGATATCTCGGGAACGAAGGGCCGTAGGGCCCCGGGACCTTCACCATCTTTCTTAGGGCGACGCCCTTGATCGTTTGCACGCATAATTGGAAAATCGAAAAAATCGAAATTTTCACGTTTTTACCAAAACGAAACGAATTTTACAAGTTTTTATACCTGAAAAATTTAAATTTTCGAATTTCGAGCTCAAACTTGCAGGGACGGTCGGCGTTGGCCCTCTGAAACCCTTCGCCGAGTTTCAGCCCTTTCTGTACCTTAGTTTTCGAGTTATTAACGTTTTCCTGATTTCATCGGGCTATTCCGAAAACCGACGATATCTCGGGAACGAAGGGCCGTAGGGCCCCGGGACCTTCACCATCGTTCTTAGGGCGACGCCCTTGATCGTTTGCACGCATAATTGGAAAATCGAATTTTTCACGTTTTTGACCAAAACGAAACGAATTTTACAATTTTTATACCTGAAAAATTTAAATTTTCGAATTTCGAGCTCAAACCTGCAGGGACGGTCGGCGTTGGCCCTCTGAAACCCTTCGCCGAGTTTCAGCCCTTTCTTTACCTTAGTTTTCGAGTTATTAACGTTTTCCTGATTTCATCGGGCTATTCCGAAAACCGACGATATCTCGGGAACGAAGGGCCGTAGGGCCCCGGGTCCTTCACCATCGTTCTTAGGGCGACGCCCTTGATCGTTTGCACGCATAATTGGAAAATAGAAAAAATCGAAATTTTCACGTTTTTACCAAAACGAAACGAATTTTAAAATTTTTATACCTGAAAAATTTAAATTTTCGAATTTCGAACTCAAACTCGCAGGGAAGGTCGGCGTTGGCCCTCTGAAACCCTTCGCCGAGTTTCAGCCATTTCTGTACAGTAGTTTTCGAGTTATTAACGTTTTTCTAATTTCATCGGGCTATTCCCAAATCCGACGATATCTCGGGAACGAAGGGCCGTAGGGCCCCGGGTCCTTCACCATCGTTCTTAGGGCGACGCCCTTGATCGTTTGCACGCATAATTGGAAAATAGAAAAAATCGAAATTTTCACGTTTTTACCAAAACGAAACGAATTTTAAAATTTTTATACCTGAAAAATTTAAATTTTCGAATTTCGAACTCAAACTCGCAGGGAAGGTCGGCGTTGGCCCTCTGAAACCGTTCGCCGAGTTTCAGCCCTTTCTGTACCTTAGTTTTCGAGTTATTAACGTTTTCCTGATTTCATCTGGCTATTCCGAAATCCGATGATATCTCGGGAACGAAGGGCCGTAGGGCCCCGGGACCTTCACCATCGTTCTTAGGGCGACGCCCTTGATCGTTTGCACGCATAATTGGAAAATCGAAAAAATCGAAATTTTCACGTTTTTACCAAAACCAAACAAATTTTACAAGTTTTTATACCTGAAAAATTTAAATTTTCGAATTTCGAACTCAAACTCGCAGGGAAGGTCGGCGTTGGCCCTCTGAAACCCTTCGCCGAGTTTCAGCCATTTCTGTACAGTAGTTTTCGAGTTATTAACGTTTTTCTAATTTCATCGGGCTATTCCCAAATCCGACGATATCTCGGGAACGAAGGGCCGTAGGGCCCCGGGTCCTTCACCATCGTTCTTAGGGCGACGCCCTTGATCGTTTGCACGCATAATTGGAAAATAGAAAAAATCGAAATTTTCACGTTTTTACCAAAACGAAACGAATTTTAAAATTTTTATACCTGAAAAATTTAAATTTTCGAATTTCGAACTCAAACTCGCAGGGAAGGTCGGCGTTGGCCCTCTGAAACCGTTCGCCGAGTTTCAGCCCTTTCTGTACCTTAGTTTTCGAGTTATTAACGTTTTCCTGATTTCATCTGGCTATTCCGAAATCCGATGATATCTCGGGAACGAAGGGCCGTAGGGCCCCGGGACCTTCACCATCGTTCTTAGGGCGACGCCCTTGATCGTTTGCACGCATAATTGGAAAATCGAAAAAATCGAAATTTTCACGTTTTTACCAAAACCAAACAAATTTTACAAGTTTTTATACCTGAAAAATTTAAATTTTCGAATTTCGAGCTCAAACTCGCAGGGAAGGTCGGCGTTGGCCCTCTGAAACCCTTCGCCGAGTTTCAGCCCTTTCTGTACATTAGTTTTCGAGTTATTAACGTTTTTCTAATTTCATCGGGCTATTCCGAAAACCGACGATATCTCGGGAACGAAGGGCCGTAGGGCCCCGGGACCTTCACCATCGTTCTTAGAGCGACGCCCTTGATCGTTTGCACGCATAATTGGAAAATCGAAAAAATCGAAATTTTCACGTTTTTACCAAAACCAAACAAATTTTACAAGTTTTTATACTGGAAGGTCGCCTTCGCGCCTTCCACCTCGCGCCTTCCATCTCGCGCCTTCCACCTCGCGCCATCCACCTCGCGCCTTCCATCTCGCTCGCGCCTTCCACCTCGCGCCTTCCACCTCGCTCGCGCCTTCCACCTCGCGCCTTCCATCTCGCTCGCGCCTTCCACCTCGCGCCTTCCATCTCGCGCCTTCCACCTCGCGCCTTCCACCTCGCGCCTTCCATCTCGCTCGCGCCTTCCACCTCGCGCCTTCCATCTCGCTCGCGCCTTCCACCTCGCGCCTTCCACCTCGCGCCTTCCACCTCGCGCCTTCCATCTCGCGCCTTACACCTCGCGCCTTCCACCTCGCGCCTTACACCTCGCGCCTTACACCTCGCGCCTTCCACCTCGCGCCTTCCACCTCGCGCCTTCCACCTCGCGCCTTACACCTCGCGCCTTCCACCTCGCGCCTTCCACCTCGCGCCTTCCATCTCGCGCCTTACACCTCGCGCCTTCCATCTCGCGCCTTACACCTCGCGCCTTCCACCTCGCGCCTTCCACCTCGCGCCTTCCACCTCGCGCCTTCCACCTCGCGCCTTCCATCTCGCTCGCGTCTTCCACCTCGCGCCTTCCACCTCGCGCCTTCCACCTCGCGCGCGCCTTCCACCTCGCGCCTTCCACCTCGCGCCTTCCACCTCGCGCCTTCCACTTCGCGCCTTCCACCTCGCGCCTTCCATCTCGCGCCTTCCACCTCGCGCCTTCCACCTCGCGCCTTCCATCTCGCGCCTTACACCTCGCGCCTTCCACCTCGCGCCTTCCATCTCGCGCCTTACACCTCGCGCCTTCCACCTCGCGCCTTACACCTCGCGCCTTCCACCTCGCGCCTTCCACCTCGCGCCTTCCACCTCGCGCCTTCCATCTCGCTCGCGCCTTCCATCTCGCGCCTTACACCTCGCGCCTTCCACCTCGCGCCTTCCATCTCGCGCCTTACACCTCGCGCCTTCCACCTCGCGCCTTCCACCTCGCGCCTTCCACCTCGCGCCTTCCACCTCGCGCCTTCCACCTCGCGCCTTCCACCTCGCGCCTTCCACCTCGCGCCTTCCACCTCGCGCCTTCCACCTCGCGCCTTCCATCTCGCGCCTTCCACCTCGCGCCTTCCACCTCGCGCCTTCCACCTCGCGCCTTCCACCTCGCGCCTTCCACCTCGCGCCTTCCACCTCGCGCCTTCCACCTCGCGCCTTCCACCTCGCGCCTTCCACCTCGCGCCTTCCATCTCGCGCCTTACACCTCGCGCCTTCCACCTCGCGCCTTCCACCTCGCGCCTTCCACCTCGCGCCTTCCATCTCGCGCCTTACACCTCGCGCCTTCCACCTCGCGCCTTACACCTCGCGCCTTACACCTCGCGCCTTCCACCTCGCGCCTTACACCTCTCGCCTTCCACCTCGCGCCTTCCACCTCGCGCCTTCCACCTCGCGCCTTCCATCTCGCGCCTTACACCTCGCGCCTTCCACCTCGCGCCTTACACCTCGCGCCTTACACCTCGCGCCTTCCACCTCGCGCCTTCCATCTCGCGCCTTACACCTCGCGCCTTCCACCTCGCGCCTTACACCTCGCGCCTTACACCTCGCGTCTTCCACCTCGCGCCTTCCACCTCGCGCCTTCCACCTCGCGCCTTCCACCTCGCGCCTTCCACCTCGCGCTTTCAACCTCGCGCCTTTCATCTCGCGCCTTCCACCTCGCGCCTTCCACCTCGCGCCTTCCACCTCGCGCCTTCCATCTCGCGCCTTACACCTCGCGCCTTCCACCTCGCGCCTTCCACCTCGCGCCTTCCATCTCGCGCCTTACACCTCGCGCCTTCCACCTCGCGCCTTCCACCTCGCGCCTTCCACCTCGCGCCTTCCACCTCGCGCGCGCCTTCCACCTCGCGCCTTCCACTTCGCGCCTTCCACCTCGCGCCTTCCACCTCGCGCCTTCCACCTCGCGCCTTCCACCTCGCGCCTTCCACCTCGCGCCTTCCACCTCGCGCCTTCCACCTCGCGCCTTCGCTTTCTCGAAGCCCTTAGGTCTGGCTAACTTTCGTTTGGGCTGAAAAGTTTTGTATCGAATCTAGCTACGCCCCTGATTTTTTTGGTCAGGAAAGCTGATAATGTTTTTTTTTTGGCGGCCTGACGACTAATTGCGCCAAGACTCGTCAATAGTGAACCATGTCGGATGAACTTTTTTTTAGCAGTTTCCGAAAGTTTAGAGCATTGCAAACAACTTTTGTTTGAAACTTTTTTCACAAAAATGGGTATTTTTACAAATTATGGATGGTTGAAAATTTTTTGTTTTGGAGCCGAACCTGAAAATTTCAATTTTCAATTTTCCATAACATGAGTTCTATTCCACTTGTGGCTCTAAAAATTTAGGGGGAGTTTCGGGGGCCTGTGATGATATATAGGACGTACAAAGTTCAGGTTAATTTGGATTTATAACGTTGCAACTTAAGCACTTAAGGTTTAAAACAATTGTTGCAACATTTCGTGTAAAAGTGTAATGATGAGTATTAATAACAAAATATTATAGAATGCATAATAAGCAATTGTGTGGTACGTTCGGATCGTCATAGTTTCTTCGGGGTTAATGAATAGTTAAGACGGAGTATTGTTCGACTGTCAACGAATACGTGAGAAAAGGAAATAAACTATGTTTTTTCGAAGGAATTAGCAAGAGTTAAATTTCTTCCTTTAACCCCATCAACAACGAGTTATCACGAGATATCACATGGCGATCCTGCCTATCGATACCAAGTAAAAGCTATCACATGGAGTAAGATGGGTTCGACTTCATCGAGAGAAGAGGTGATTATTGCGGAAGCTGGAAATAGCGGAGGTCAAACCAACAATGCCGGACTAAGTAAACCAGTTGGGATATCTGCAAAAGAAGCTTTGGAGATTACCGTCATCGTGCTAGCAGTGGGCGTCATCATCCTGTTTTGTTACACTAGATGTAAGAAGAGGCTGGAGAAGAAGATACGCAGAGAAATTGCGGCGAGCCAGGAAATTGCCTAAGTGAGTGTAAAAGTGAAAAAAAAAAAAATGGTGATTAAAGTGAAGTGGACGTAAAACGGTTATGCAAGGTATCAGCGAATTTAAATATCTGTTAGAAGAGTTAAGAGTTTTCCATAGGAACTTGAAGAAAGATCCTGAACCGAGAAGGACAAATTTGAATAGTACACAACGTAAGTCAAATAAATTGAAAAAATTAGAAGTGAATTTTAAGAATTTGAAAGAACATGTTAATACTTTGCATTTAGACAGTAAGGTAAAACAAGAGATTCAAACTCTTGCAGATTCAATTCAAAAATATATAGTAGCTATTAAAGAAAATTTAGAGAACAGAATTCAAAATTGCAAAGAACAAACAGTTGAAGAAGATACAGATTCAGAAAGTTCAGTTAATTCTTATGAATTAAAAATGGCAGAAAAATTTGATTTGAAGACTGCAACAGCTTTGATACCTATTATGGATGGTAGCGAAAATGTAACGAAAAGTCTTATAGATGCAATTGAATTATATGATTCATTGTTAGATGATAATGGTAAAACATTTTTAAATAAATTCATTTTGAAAACTCGACTAACGGAGAGTGCAAAAATAAGGCTTAAAAGATCCTATGAATCCAACAAAGATTTAATTGATGATTTAAAAACACATTTCTTAACTAAAAAATCAGCCGCGACATTGTCAAAACAGTTATTTAATGCTAAACAAAATGGAAAATCTATAGAGAATTTTGGTAAATCAATCGAAGAATTGTTAGTAAATTTAACGATTACTCAAGCTAATGGAGATAACAGTTCGATGGAAATTTTGCGAAATGTTAATGAAAAAATTGCGATAAATGCATTTGCAAATGGGTTACAGAATAATGATTTAAAAACCATAGTCAAAGCGAGGAACTATACAAAATTGAGTGATGCGATTCAGAGGCTGTTACGGTAGCTACAAAGTTTTACCTGCGGGGCAACGGGTTGGAAGGAGGTAGAGATATGGCTTGGATGGGGCGTGGTTAACTCAGTGTTTAGTAGATTAGTTTGCAGATTTCTGTTTCAAGTTTCAGTTGTAATTAACCGGCGCAAGATGACGCAACAAGAGCACGAACTTTTGGCGCCTAAATGCAAACTAGCAAACCAGCAAACCGTACGTAAGATCGTACATGTTTACCGCATTGTGTGTGCATACCGCACACACAATAGCTTGTTAAAATCTTTCCGTTACTAGTGATAAATAGAATAAAGAATCACTTTAAGGCTGTTCTCTCAATATATTAGTTATACCGAGTTGAGAGGTTCACTCTCCATCCCATCAATAAAATTGACGTGGATTTACACCACTTATTTTGTTTTAAACACACGATAAATCTAATACTAACTCTTTCTATCGCATATAATAATAGGTAGGATTCTGCAGTCGCATTTATCAGGGACGCGATGTAACGGTATATAACAAATATATATGTATATTAATGCACACGTTATTGTATGAAATAGTAAGCCTTGAAGGGTGGGCGCTTCGCACCCGCAATTCAAGGGGTTGTTGGAACTATTATATCTTCGAATAATTGATAATATTAAAGACGAAAAGTATTATTAGCTCATGTCAAAACAGGTATGTATTGTTTATTTAAAAAATAGTTGTACATAGTAGGTTTATTTCACATTTTATTAAACGTATTGTAACGTTTTTACTATTTACTAAACTAAACACTACACTATTTGTCCTAATTAATTTATTCTAACTCTTAACATTTATAATTTAAATGTTAAATTTCGCTCGAATGTTTACACACCGGTTCTTCAACTGTCCTGCCTCGGGTCCGACATTCCCTTTTTATGGCAGGTAGAAGGCTTCTAGACGTTTGCCGGAATATTCCCGAAGTTTCTGGAGATCATTCTATAATTCGCGGAACTTGTTATCGCATCGAAGCTTCTCGAGCCGTCGGCTTCGACATGTCCTTCCCGGTATCGCAATTCGGCGAACTTGTGTAGCTCCCGGCGTGTTTATCGCGGCGAGCCGTTTCGTTACAATATGTTTACTAACTATGTTGTTTGCCCAGTCAAGACGTACGTTTCCCGCGAAAAATAGTTAGAAGGCTCCAAAAAATATGAGCGATAGCTCATTCGGCACGGAATGCAAATACGAGAAAGTCGTTTTGAGGATTTTTTCTGCCAAAAAAATTTCAATTGTTATTAACAAAAAACGATGAAAAAAATTTCGATTTTTTTATGACAACTCAAAAACCATAAGAAAGATCAGAATTCACAAAAAAAATCCTTAAAGAGGAGGAAATTTCCGATAAAAAAGTCCCTACTCCCGGATTTCTATCTCTAATATTTATAATTTTAATTTGTTGCTGAAAGTAACGCTCCGGGCGACCTTTATAGACTAGTCAACATGTACCATTTTTGAAAACTTTTATGTATAGTCTCCGAAAATTATGACCATGCTGTCATTCGATTCGTAATGTCATGTAGAAAGTTTAAGGAAATGTTCCAAAAGCCGCTCAAAACAATTGCAAAAGTTATAAACAATTAGGTAAAAAAAGTCTGGCTTTTGGTTTTTTATGGAATATCTCGGAAAATATTAAAGATATGCGAAATATTAAAAGAGATCTGGAGAGATCAGTAAATTTGCTGAACAATAGTTCCAACTCCCGAAACTGTACCTCCAATATTTATAATTTTTACAGAGCCCTGAAAATAGAGCCAAAAACGGCTAGTCTGGCTTCCGCGCGCGTTGCCTGACTGACACAATAACAAAAAAAATATTTTAACATATTAAATATGAATATCAAGGAACAAAAAAATTCATGTACTATAGGAATACATCAGTTAACAATAATCCGTGGTTAAAAAATTGTTATCCCAATTTCTTCATGAATTATGCATTTGTTATCTAACAAATTTTTCTACACTGAATGTTAACATAAAAACCCCGATAATTATTGAACTAAAACCCTAGGATTTTTTTCATGTACTGAAGGTATTCTTAATAGGCTTACAAATAGATCACAGTTGCAAAAATTGTAAAGTGTTGATTTTCCACTTTTTTATTAACAATTGAAAATTAAACAATACGAGAAAGTCAACATTTTTTTTTAAATATCTTAAATGTTTCGATTTCTAAGGGTTTCAAGCTGTATATATTTTTTACCACCATTGTTTAAAAAATTGTTATAAACAAATACATTGCTTATGAACAAATCAAAAATATTTTTTTCTGTAATATATTCATTGATGAAAATCATGGTTTTTAAAGAAAAAACGATTTCTTAAAATATGTATTTGTTGCTAAAAAATGCATTTGTTAATTAACAATCGTTATTCCGGCTAAATATTAAAATTAAGGAACCATTTTTTCTCTAAAAATCATTATTTCTATTGTTATTAGAGTTTCTTAAAAAATAGGGTGTTTTCTACTTTTCATTTGTTTATTTAATAAACAATTTGTTATTAGCAAATTCATTTTTTTCGTTTATTTTTTTAAATAGTACTTAATTCTGTAACAAAAATAGCCATGTGTTGTTTTTTATGAAAAAACGTTATTTTCTATTTTTTATACAATTTTTAATAGATACTATATTATACCTTGAAACTTGTCCTTTTTATTCGGTTTTTGCTTTCATAATTACAATAACTTTTAAACTATTGCAGATATAACAATAATGCTTTGGGTATTTTTTGTTCACTATTAATTAATTAACAATTTACGCATTTCTCTGTGGTTTTAGCTCTGTTATTTATTTAATTATAGACTATTATTTTTTAGTATAGACCGAATCGGCCACCGAATCTGCGCATCGCTTATGGACTATCTGTACTTCAAAACACACGTGATTCGGCTGCAGCTCGGCATAAACCTCTCCGTGTGCTTTCCTGGAAGTCAGTAGTCCATAATGAAATAAATAACAGAGTTAGAACCACAGTGAAAGGTTTAAATTGTTAACTAATTAACAATGATCAAAAAAGACATAAAGCATTATTGTTATACAATAGTTTAAAAGTTTTTATTGTAATTATGAAAGCAAAAACCAAATATAAAGGACAAGTTTCAAGGCATAATAGTATCTATTAAAAATTGTATAAAAAATAGAAAATAATGTTTTTTCATAAAAAAACAACACATGGCTATTTTTACTACAGAATTAAGTACTATTTAAAAAAATTATCGAAAAAATGAATTTGTTAGTAACAAATTGTTTATTAAATAAACAAACGAAAAGTAGAAAAGACCCCTTTTTTTAAGAAACTCTAACAAAAATAGAAGTAATGATTTTTAGAGAAAAAAATGGTTCCTTAATTTTAATATTTAGCCGCAAATACGATTGTTAATTACCAAACGCATTTTTTAGCAACAAATACATATTTTTAAGAAATCATTTTTTCTTTAAAAATCATGATGAATGATGATGAATTTGAAAATTGTACCCAGACAATTTTCCATATCACTTATAATTTTGTATGCTTACATGAAAATTTAATAAAATATTTTTACACTTTACTGAGGTAAAGTGCAAGTTCTTTCATTGGGGTAATTTAATGTTAATTCTCAAAGAAAAATATTTTCTCGCAAAGTTAATAGCTTTGCATAAATTTCGCTAAGTAAAACATAAATACTACATTTAAAAACAGCAACAAAATTAAAACAACCTTGCGAGTAGGACCACTTTTCTTTGATTTTTTTTCACCTGAAGTCGCAGTAGCAATTGTCGATATTGTCAACCAAAGAGGTATCTACCTACTTTAGATTTGAACAAAATTTAAATTTTTGAGCAAACCTCATATACGCCTGAAAAGAAATTAATACCTGATGGCTGCACATTAGAGGTCTTAGATGAAACAAAAGTTTTTATAACGAAGAAATTTTTAAATGAACCTTAATAAAAATAAAATTTTCCCTAATATGATTTCAGCTTGAAATTAGACATTAGATTGTAGTTTTTGAACTAATTCCTTTCGTTCTGGGGCACCGAAATCGTAATGTCTTAGGTAGCGGCCCCATCAAATACCACGTAATTCACTTCCAAAATAAGAGTGCCACATATATGCAGAATTTAATCTGCGCTCTGCCGCTTGAAGGAGAAATGGCTCATTATACGAGTATATGTTTGCACAATTACGGGCGAGCGTTCCAACACACTTAAATACAACGTGAACGTGACGCGCCAGCGATCCACGACCGGGCGAAGCTACTCTCCGTAAGAGGCGCCACTAATCAGTATCACCAAAGACAATAAAGGTTATAGACGGCTCGTGGGAGAAAATAGCGTTATTTTGACTGAGGGCCACGCGATGGCACTACTGGTTGTCGAAGGCAAATCAGTTATCGTTATAATATTCTCGCAGCACCGTCAGACACTTCGAATGTTAAAAATTGACTGCAGTGTTTCACGATTTACATTTTACGACATCGTGTACCGTCTGCTTGTTTCCATCTTTTCTCCTAACTTTGTCGGTGTCGGGTGTCGGCAGCGTAATTAAAGTCAAAGGTTACAGGCGGCCGCCTTTATAGTAATATAGTCGGGTCGGGAGACCGGGTTTGTTTTGAAGGCGGGAATTTTTGTCATGTGAAAAAAATACAATATTTTTAAGGCAGGTTGGCGTTTTTCTTCGTACATATTAGGCTGGGACTATACAATGCGTTTTAGCGGGAGCGTTTTAGCGGGACCCGTTTGACGGGAAAGCAGTTTGAGGCTATACATATTGCGGTAGAACGGCAACTGCGTCGTTTGTGCTAGTGTTGCGCTATCGTGAAGTGAAAATGTTTTCGAAATTAAAAATTGTTTGCGCGCTTGAAGCTGCTGATTTGGTTGAAAAGCCGCCAGAAAAAAGAGGAAGACGATATTCTGTACATCCTTCCGAACGTGAATCAAATAAAAGATCTCCCATACAGCTGGGCACTCTTGAACGCACTGTATAAATTTGTCCGTATCGAACATATTGATTGAACAAATACAACAAAACTGCAACCGCAGAACCGCACAGTATAAACGCTCTGGTTCAAATGCGTGTGTTGTATATCATATCCCGCCATCCGTTCGTCCCGTTCGCCGGCAGCAAGTCGCTCACCATCCTGTCGGTGCGGCAAAACCGCAGCTGTATAAACGGTGCCATTTAAAGCAATGTGTTGTACCTGTCCCGCCAAACGGGTCCCGCCAAAACGCTCCCGCTAAAACGCATTGTATAGTCCCGGCCTTAAAGAATAAATAAATCGGATGTTCTATTAAATGTTTAATTTATTAATTAATATACTATTTAATCTTAGAATGATATTGGCCACCTAGGTTTTAACGCGAAATAATATGTACTTACTTTTAATTTTAATCTCGTTATAATAACTTATTCAAGTAGTGTACCAAATTTTAGCCAGCCAGACCCTTTGAAGACCCTTTGCAGTTAAATAAAATCGTTTTTAAAAATAGAAGAATACATCGGAAAAACATCGCAAAAAAATTTCGATGTTATCTAATAATATTGAATAAATAAACATCGATATAAACATCGAACATCGAAATTAAAAATACATTGTGCGAATCACTTACAGGAGTGGTCCAAGTTTCAATAAATTTTTTCTAGTTCAAGTCCAGGTCTTGTTCAATATTATTTTAGCCAAATCCGTTTATTTAGTAACAAACACACACACTTACGGGTGTTTTTCGACGTTATTGTCAATTAACTCGTCGTACGAGTTTCTAATCTTGACAGTTGGAAAGCTAGATAACCCACGAAAAAAAATGCTCTACAAGCAATAAAAACCGAGTTAGCGTTATAAAAAATGACCCATTTTTTATACTAAAAAATGGGGGTGTTATAAGTTATGGATACCCGGAAGTTAAAAACCAACAAACATTGGCTCTTACGTATGGTTTGCAATGTGTTTGGAGTCCCTTGAACCCCCCAAATCGTATTCCGGCTATTTAACAAATAAAACCGCCGGGATAAACAAATTAACATAATATCTCAGCAACAAATTAACTTACAGAGTCTGGCGATTCGTCATTCGTTTTATTATTGAGAGAGAGCTACCTTTTATAACTATATTAACAAGAAAAAATACTTTTTTCTTATTTATTCTTAATATATTTTTATTTATTTGTCTTATTTATTCTTTTTATAAATAAATATTTATAATATTCGTAACAATGAAATTGTAAAATATACTAATTTTATACAAAATTTAAAAAACAAAGACTGCTGCAAAAAATTAGCATTTAAATTGTAAAAAAATGTGATCATTGTATGTATTGAATTTATCCGTGATTTTCTAGGACGATGAAAAAATATTAACAAAAGGAGGTTGTTCAAGGACTCAAAGTTGGCCATGATAAGTCAAAGGAAGGAAAATTTATATGTCTTGCCAACACTTTTTTATACAAAAAGCAACCGGTTTCGACCTACTGTGAGGTCATCTTGAGGCGTACTAAAAAGAAACAAGAAACCACACTCAGCCAACACAACCGTAAAGTATCTCAAAATATCTTAAAATAACTTGAAATTTCTTAAAATGAAAAATGAAAATTGAAAAGACTTTACGGTTGTGTTGGCTGAGTGTGGTTTCTTGTTTCTTTTTAGTACGCCTGAAGATGACCTCACAGTAGGTCGAAACCGGTTGCGTTTTGTATAATAAAGTGTTGGCAAGACATAGAAGTTTTCCTTCCTTTGAAAAAATATTAATTTTAAAATAGTAACTATAACACAAAAAAATAATTGTATCGAATTTTCCAATTTTCCACGGCGATAAAAATAGGTTAGATGTTAATATTTCGTCGAGTTACAACAGAATAAAAAAATGAAGGTTCTAGGTTGCCTAGAAGCCGAGATATCGAAAAAAAATATAGCGCGTCCAACTACGACATCGTGGGCCTGCGCGAAAACCTTAACTTTAAAGGGCTACAACTTTTTTCAAGGTGCATGGATATTAAACCTATAAATCCTCTAATAAAATTTAGGTCTTTATTTAAAATTGGTGAAAATTTCGGCTCTTAATATTTATAAAGATGATTTTTTAAAAAAAATGTTGCTATCTCGGCTTCCATTCGCCGTAGAACCTTTTTCTTTAAATGAAAGAGTTTTTTTACCACCTTTTAATGCAATTTATTAAAAACGTGTGTAACAATAGATAAAAAAGTTATTCAATTTGTTTATAAGCAAAAAATTAGACCCTTTTTAAAATGATTTTTTTAACAACAATTTCATTAAAAATAAGTTGTTTTTCAAACTTAACTTATAGTTCGGCATTCAAGCAAACTATTCCACTTTATTAAATATCTCTAGGATTGTAGCCTGGGCCAGCTTAATTGTTTAAACATTGAGTCTCTGGGATAAACAAATAAGATATCTCGTAAACTAATAAACCGATCTGGCTGAAAATTTTCACACTTATAAAGACCTCTAAAGGCTTCATAACTCGTGTATTACATTTCACTTATCACTATTATTGCAAGAATTATTAGCATTTATAAAATAATAAAAAAATTGATGGTTTTTTGCTAATAACTGAATTGTTTATTTATCGATTTTAATTTATAAAGAACTAAATTAACCGTCTGTTTATTCTCTACAACTTTCCTATGGACCACTTTTCTCTAAAATGCAACCGGAAAATTCTTTGGGGAAAAAATCGATTTTCACACCTTACCCCATTGTTTATAAAAAACAGGGAAATTCTAGCTGTATATGGTCATACAGTGCTCTTTCTATAGATCCGTCCTACCATTTAAAACTTTCCGATATCTGTAGAACAAAACGCAGTGAAAGCTATATGATTTTTCAGTATGTATAGCCTGGGCTAGAAAAACCGCAAACCACTTGAAGAGTCAAAATTATACACACGGTATATCTCTTGATAGACTGTACACTTATATTGAAACTAGATATTGAAGTGAAAAGTCCGCACTTAGAATAATTGTTTAAAATATCATAATGGCCGGAAATAAATTTTGATTCAATGCATTAAACCGTTAAAATCAATTATAGACATTTCTATTATAGCCCTTATTACCTAACTTTATCATCGATCTATTATGAATTAATGCTCATATTTATAGGACAATATTGCAAAGGGGCCTTTGATTTTATCTGACCGATTGTTTTGGATTCTTTATTAATCGAATGCGATGAAATTGAACGGGCGGCTCCATATTCTCAAATTGTAAATTGGATGACTCACACTCACCCGGTTACCTCTAGTAGGTCAGAAAAACCGAACAATTCAGTGCATTTTTCCTTATTTACGATATTACGAAAACTCAAGGCAACAGTGCCTTCGGGTCGTGCACCATCTCTTGGTGGATAGCAAAGGCTAACAGTTGAAATCGGTCGTGGAGCCAGGGTTTTGGGAGCCGGGCTCCTTTCCTATTCGCCTCCGTATTGCATTTGACGAGCCGTCTGTAACCTATATTGTCTTTGGTATCACATTAATCAGAATATGTTTTACACGTTTTATTCAAAAGTGGCTGAGCAACAAGAATTCAAATTACCTTGTAAATTCTTAAAAAAAAAATCTTTTCCCCGCAAAGTTACTAATTAAGCACAAAATCCGCTAAGTAAAAAGATAAATACCTGTAAAAAAAACAAAAAAAAATTGAACAACTTTGCGGAAGAGACTAATTTTTTTTGATTTTTTTTCCCAGTAGACACTTTTTAGTAATTTAAAAAATAACGCTGTAATTCGAGTAAAACTAATTCACCAAGATGGCCGCCTCTGAAACAGCCTCTTAAAGGTGCAAAAGATGAAGAGCAACCAACAGTTCATACATTTCATATAAGAGGACGCAATTCATTTAGGGGTAATTCGCAAAATCCTAGATTTGGTCATAATAATTATGGCTACAATACTCACCATAGAGGTACTGGACATGGTAATAGAGGTAGACAAAGTACATATAATAACCATAACAATACAAGAGGAAATCATAGAGGTCGGTATCATAGAGGTAATTATAGAGGTCATTTTAATAATCAGAATCAGTTTACTAATCAGCGATTCAAAGATCATAATGAACGAATTCACTTCATAGGAAACGAGACAAGTGAATTAAACAATGTAAGTAGTCAGTATAATTCTAGTAATTCTGGGACAGTGACTAACGATCCGTTTTTTCGAGTCCAATAGAAAGTTTATTTATTCAGCAAATGGATTAAATTTTGTTAGAATTAGGTATAAAGGAAATAGTTTCAATTTTCTTTTAGATACGGGGTCATCAGTAAGTATATTTTTTAAAGAGTATTTAACGAATGAAATAGTAAATAGTACGGAAAAAATACAAATAAACGGAATCACTGGGTCAACGAGGTCAAGTGGAAAAGCTGACATTGAATTTTACATAAACGAGCAAAAAGTTATTCATAAATTTGTGCTTATGGACAAATTCGACGTTTCGGTGCAACTTGGGTATACTTGGGTCATACTTGGGTGTGATTTCTTTAATACATATTTTGCTTGTATTGATTACGAAAAATTTGAAGTTTCTTTTTGGCTAAACAACTCAAAAATTGTTGTTCCAATTCTATCGGAACATAATTTTAATATCACAGTACCCGCCAGATGCGAAACAATCAAATATTGTAAGATATCTGTAAAAGAAGAATGTGTAATTCTACCTCAACAAGTATGTGAAGGCGTTTTTGTCGCTGGAACATTAGTAAAATCAGATAGTGAAAATAGGGTACCTATTAAAATATTAAATGTTAGGGATGAAACTGTACAACTAAAAAACTTTGAACCAAAATGGGAAACACTTGATAACTATGATATAGGTGAAATAAAGTGTAGTAATAATCAATCAGTAAGCCGAGCAGAAATGTTGTTAAATTCATTAAATTTAAATTATTTGCAAAAGGAAGAGAAAACTTCAATAGAAAAAATTTGTGTTAAATATAGTGACATTTTTCATCTAGAAAATGACCCATTAACTGTTACTAGTATTTATAAAGAACGAATAACATTGAAGAATCCTGATAAATCAGTGTATGTAAAACCATATAGATTACCGCATGCACAGAAGGAAGAAGTTCATAGACAAATAGATAAAATGCTCAAAGATGGTATAATAGAAGAAACAAAATCGAAATTTTCATCACCTATTTTGCTCATTCCTAAAGCCACAATAAGAGGAATTAAAAGATTTCGTTTGGTTCAAGATTATCGCTTACTTAATAAAGAAATCGAGGATGATAAATTTCCTTTACCATGCATTACAGAAATTTTAGATTCATTAGGTGGAGCGATGTATTTTTCTCACTTAGATTTATCGCAAGGGTATTATCAGATAGAAATAGATAAAGCTAGTCGTCCCTGTACAGCATTTAGTACAGATAGAGGTCAATATCAGATGACGAGACTTCCACAAGGATTGAAGATTAGTCCAAGTTCATTCTCAAGGGCTATGACAATAGCAATGGCAGGTTTAAATTATGAAAGATGTTTTATTTATTTAGACGATTTGATAGTTTTTGGCAATAATTTATTAAATCATAATAAAAATTTAACCAGGGTATTTCAAAGACTCAGGGAAGTAAATTTAAAACTAAATCCGAATAAATGCGAATTCTTGAAGAAAGAAATTCTATATTTAGGCCATCAAATTTCAAATCAAGGAGTTTTACCAGACCCTTCTAAATTAGAAGCAATAAAAAATTATCCGATCCCAAAAGATTCCAATGAAACAAAAAGATTTGTTGCATTTGCAAATTATTATAGGAAATATGTAAAAAACTGCAAGTATTGCAGCTCCATTAAATAACTTGACAAGAAAAGGGGTAAATTTTCTGTGGACCCCAGAATGTCAAAATTCATTTGAAACTTTAAAACAATCTCTTCAAAACCCGCCTATTCTTCAATTTCCTGATTTTTCAGCTGATAATACATTTATTTTAAAAACGGATGCCTCAGGACTTGGCGTCGGAGGAGTATTATGTAATAACAACGATCATCCTATTGCGTATGCCAGCAGAGCCCTAAATAAAAGTGAAAAAAACTACCCCACCATTGAGAAAGAATTATTAGGTATATGTTGGGCAATTAAACACTTTAGACCTTATTTGTATGGAAGAAAATTTATCGTTCAGACGGATCATCGTCCATTAATTTATTTGTTCGGAATGACAAATCCGTCAAGTAGGTTAACAAAATTTAGGTTAGCACTGGAAGAATATGATTTTGTGGTACGGTATATTAAAGGAAAAAGTAATGTCGTTGCAGACGCACTGTCGCGTATTGAGATAACAGCAGACGAATTAAAAAATATGGTAAAACCAAGTAGCGAGGTTGTTTATGTTACCACTAGAGGCCAAAGTAAGATTAACGATTCAAAAAAAGGCTTATACACGGAAAACGAGGAAAGGACTGATCACCCAGAAATCGTTGAAGTGTTGAAACCCGCGAAAAATTCGTTTCAATTGCGTTCAGTATCTAATTCTGAATTTGAAAAAATGCAAAATACCGGTAAAAGTGTAGTTATAGGGAATGTAATTAGTAAGCAAAATTCGCGAATTGTTTATATTGGATATTCACAGAAAACCTTCAGTACAAAATATAAATCTAATGAATTGGCAGAAATGATATTCCTTCTAAGAAAACGTAGAGGTTTCAAATAACACGAAAAGTGTGACGTAATACTTTGGTAAAACTGTTTCTTTTTCAAGTAGTAAGATTTCTGCTCTCATATGAATTACTCCGTTTGAGATACGCGCGCGTCTTCCATAATACCAAACGAATAAACAAGTAATAAACACTATAATAGTAAAACGTATTTTGTGTGTTATTAATAAATCTGAAAGCTCAAATCCCAATAGGTTATGGGCCCAGATTACGTGTAAATTCAAAATACGTTAGTGAACTTTCAAAAGTAGTGATTCGCGCGTTATTAACCGAACTTAACGTTAACCAGCAATTGATGAAGAATAACCGGTGATTGGTGAAATGGACGACGAAGCTGTCGCACCGACACTTCCACGCAGTTAGCCATCAGGAAGAAACTACTAACTCTGAAACTACAGAGTGAAACAACATAGACCCAACACTTCATCGTGTTTGAAGATCTATTGAGCACCTAGCAGCTAGCAGCTGTATCGAATTGCAGTATCCACTGAAGATTTCAGTAGCGAAGAAGGAATCGTTCATCACAGCCACAAAGAAAGGGATAATTCATGTCAACAGTGGGAGATATCAAGGAGTTCTTGAGGATATACTCTACTGCCGAGAAGTCCCGTACAACTTGCTGTCTGTTCGAAGGATGCAATAAAGCTGGAATGACGATTATTTTTGATAAGGAAGGCGTAAAAAAGTTAATAAGGGTGGTAAGACTGTAATGACAGGTAAGCCTTTAAATAACTTGATGTGCATTGGTTTTCAAATTATCAAACGAATGGTAAATATACGTAGAATTAACAATGCATTAAGTGCTATAACAAAAGATTATAATCTTTGGCATAAACGCCTAGGTCACATCGGAAAATCTAATTTTAAACAATTAAAAATTCATAAAATGATTGAAGATCTACGCCAAATAGATCAAATTACACCAACAGAGGAATTATGTGAAGCATGAATAAATGGTAAATAAGTTCGATTGCCATTCGCACGTTTCAAACATAAAAATTATATTAAAAGACCTTTGTTTATTGTACATTCCGATGTTTGTTGTGGCCCAATCACTCCAACAACTATTGACAATAAAAATTATTTTTTTAATATTTGTTGACGACTACACTCATTATACAGTAACATATTCAATTACTTACAAATCAGATGTTTTTACTGCGTTTTAAGATTACGTGTTGAAATCTGAAGCCCATTTCAATTTAAAATTAGTAAATTTATATTGTGACAATGGAAGGGAATATTTGTCGAGAGAGATGAAAGATTTTTGCGTGCAGAAAGGTATCAGTTATCATTTGACCGTTCCACGTACTCCACAACAAAATGGTGTCTCAGAAAGAATGAATAGGACAATTACTGAAAAAGGCCGTGCAATGTTGCACGATTCAAACTTAGACAAAGCTTTTTGGGGTGAAGCAGTGTTAACTGTTACTTATTAAATAAATATAAGTCCTACTAAAGCCATAAAGGAGAATAAAACACCATATGAAATTTGGCATAATAAAAAGCCAATATTAAAATATTTAAAGGTTTTTGGTTCAACAGTGTACATAGGTACACAATAAAACAAGAAAATCAAAGTTTGACTCAAAATCTTTCAAAGGTATTCTTGTAGGGTATGAACCGAATGGTTACAAAGTGTGGGATGTGGAAACTGAAAAGTTTGCGACAGTGCGAGATGTTCTCGTGGATGAGATTAATTTTTTTGGTATCAAGGCCAAAGCAAAATTCTCATAAATCTGATATAACTGAATCAGATAATCTGTCAGAAGCAAGCAGAAATAAAATTCCGAAATTAGGTAGTAAACCTAATAAGGAAGAAAAGGAAACTGATATAGGGAGTATACCCGGTAAATCAGTAAATAAATCAGTAGGAGCAACTGATAAAAAGAAATTAGTTGTTGAAGCTGATAATGATAAAATAAAGTCAGTAGGTGAAACTGTCAAAAGTAAATTAGAGACTGATATTCACGCGAGAAGTTCATCTCCGAATATTTCAGTTCCACAAGTCAAAAATTTTGAGAAGTGTAGAAGGAGTGAAAGAATTAAAAATCATCCAATAATTTCTTATAAAGAAGATGATAATAATATTTTAGATGATTATCTTTTATGTGTTCAATCGGTTATAAATGAAGTTCCTACTTCATATGAAGAAATTCAAAACCGAGATGATAAAATTCATTGGGAACAAGCAATAAAAGATGAAATTGAATCTCATAAAATAAACAAAACATGGTCATTGGTACCGAGACCATCGAATAAAATATAGTTAATAATAAATGGGTGTTTTCACTGAAATAGAATGAATTTGGAAATTCATTAAAGTATAAAGCAAGACTCGTTGCACGTGGTTTCAGTCAGGAATATTTGGTGGAATATAATGAAACGTTTGCACCAGTAGCAAGAATATCAAGTTTCAGAATAATTTCATCGTATGGACGTGAAAACAGCCTTTTTAAATGGTATACTGACTGAAGAGATTTACATGAAAGTTCCTGAAGGAGTGCAAAGTAAAAGTACTGAAGTCTGTAAATTACATAAAAGTTTATATGGATTGAAACAAGCGGCAAAAATGTTGGTTTGAATTATTTGATAAAACTTTAAAAGAAAAAGGTTTTCAAAATTCTGCTGTTGACCGCTGTATTTATATTTTGGATAAGAGAAATATCTTAATGAATATCTATGTGGTTCTTTATGTAGATGACCTTGTCATTGCAACAGCAACTGCTGTAACAATGAGTAATATTAAAAACTTTTTATAGGTATAAGAGTTAATCGAAGTGGGAATAAAATAAATCATCTAAGGCAATTTTTGTAGGTTAAGTGCCAAATGGATATAAGATTTTTGATTCAAATTCGCAAAAGTTCATAGTTGCACGTGATGTAATTGTTGACGAAATTACATGCAAAACATCAATACATGAAATTGATGATCAAATAAAAATTGGTGGCTAAAATGTATCGATAGGCACAGATAATTTATCAGCAGGTGGTAATGCTGATAGTGGTGCTGGAGATAGAATCACTCCAAGTAAAACGGATAATGAAATATGCAATCAAACCCTTATATAAAAAAAAAGGATGTCCCTGAAAATTGCATTAAAGGTCAAACATCTCCAATATAGGATGTCCCTGAACAAATAAGTACGAACTCAAATAGTTCTGATTTCTGATAACTCCGTGAAAATTAAGAAAGTTAAATAACAATGCGCAGGACAGAAGGAGTGAGAGATAAAAGCCAAACCAATAAAATCTTACGATTGCGAAGATGATTTTGAATTTAAAAATTACTTAATAGCTAATCAAATATTGGAAAATGAAATTCCAAAGTGTTTTCAAGATGTAGCTAAAAGTAAATTTAAAGTTGATTTGGGAAAAGCCATAAAAGATGAGTTAAAGTCATTAGATCAAAGTGCTTATTTAAAAATAGTTTTGAACAAATTCAACATGAACAACTGTAATGCTGTTAGTACACCTTTACCAAATAAATTACATTACCTAACTTTAAATTCTGAAGAAATGTTTGATGTATGCAATATTATGTACACGACCTGTTAAGTGCTTCAATTAATATTCTGAGTAGATATTCAAATAAGGATAATAAAGAACTATGGCAATGTCTAAAAAGAGTTCTTAGGTATATTAAAGGAACCATAGACATGAAATTGATATTTGTTCGAGAAAACTACAATGAACTGCTAAGTGGTTATGTCGACTGTGATTGGGGAGGTAATACCATAGATAGAAAAAGCGCAACAGGTTATCTATTTCAAATGTTTGAAAAATGTACAATTTGTAGGAATACAAAACGGCAAAATTCTGTAGCAGCTTCATCCACAGAAGCTGAGTACATGGCGCTTTTTGAAGCAGTTAGAGAAGCACTATAGATAAAGTCATTATTAAATAGCCTAAAAAGTGACTATTAGTAAACCGATTAAAAATTTATGAGGATAATAACGGTTGTATTGGTATTGAAAATAATCCCACAAATCACAAAAGGTCAAAACACATAGATTTAAATATTTCATTTCACAAGAGAACAAGTTATGAATGAAACACTAAAACTTGAATATATTTCACAGGTGAACAACTGGCAGCTGGCAGACAGCTAGACGAAACCATTGGCATCATCTAAATTTGGAGAATTTAGATTAAAACATGGGTTTAGTTCGATTTGAAATATCAAATAACGTTCAATAGGTCTGATTTGGTTTTTTCTGGGTTTCCCAAATCCTCGCAACAAATGTTGGACCTAAATTGTAATACTCCCAGAAAGAAAGAGAAAAGAAATGGAAGACGTAGTCGCTATAGAAATGTATAATGCTTAGAACGTAAAATCGTAAAAAAAAAGGGAATATTGTATCAACAATAATTATTATTAAATACATAATGTAAGTAGATAGAGTAGGAATATATATAACTATGTAGTTCTCTAGAACATAGTATAAAGTCATTAGATTTTATTTTGAGGGGGCGTATTGGATATTCACAGAAAACCTTCAGTACAAAATATAAATCTAATGAATTGGCAGAAATGATATTCCTTCTAAGAAAACGTAGAGGTTTCAAATAACACGAAAAGTGTGACGTAATACTTTGGTAAAACTGTTTCTTTTTCAAGTAGTAAGATTTCTGCTCTCATATGAATTACTCCGTTTGAGATACGCGCGCGTCTTCCATAATACCAAACGAATAAACAAGTAATAAACACTATAATAGTAAAACGTATTTTGTGTGTTATTAATAAATCTGAAAGCTCAAATCCCAATAGTTTACTTAAATCAGGACACTCGATCATCGTTAGACTTAGGATCTACGTTGAGAGACCTGAAAATAATTAGGGATAAGTTCGATATTCCGGAATTCACAGTATTAAGAAAGGAAATTGACTTATATCCGATAAATGAAATTATAGCATTTCCCGACATGTTGAAGAAGTATAATATAAAGTTGTCTATTGTAAAAGATAAACTACTAATTTCAGAATTAGAGACTAGGCAGATTGTATTGAATGATTATCATATATTACCGACAGGAGGACATGCAGGAGTAAATAGAATGTTTAACAATATAAAAAAGACATATTTTTGGCCACGTTTGAGATATGATGTCGAAACATTTGTAAAAAAGTGTGATGAATGTCAACGGTATAAATTTTCTAGACCACATATTGAACCGATGAAAATAACACCTATTGCTAAATCAGCTTTTCAAAAAATCTATATAGATCTCGTAGGACCGTTAGAGGAAGACTTTTATAACAACAAGTATATTTTGACCATTCAGTGCGAATTAAGTAAGTTTGTTGAATGTTATCCTATTAATAATAAAGAGGCAAATACAGTCGCTAAATGTCTTGTAAATAATTTTATCTTGCGATACGGAATACCTAAAGAAATAGTAACGGATAGAGGAACCGAATTCATGTCAAATGTCTTTATTGAAACTTGTAAACTCTTGAACATCAATCAGTTAAAATCAACAGCTTACCATCACGAAACTTTGGGTTCTTTAGAAAACTCGCATAAAAACCTCGGAGCCTATTTGCGCATGCAAATTAATAAATATTCAGAAGCATGGAGTTCATGGGTGCCGTATTGGTGTTTCTCGTATAATAATACTGTACATACAGAAACCAAGTATACGCCCTATGAACTGGTCTTTGGTAAAATCGCAAGATTACCCTCGAACTTAACCGAAGAAATTGATCCAGTGTATAATTTTGACAATTATCCATTAGAGTTAAAATATAGGTTACAAACGGCATGTAGTGAAGCTAGAAATAATTTAAATGTATCAAAAGAAAAAAGAAAAACAAAATATGATAAAAAATGTCATGTAGTTAATTTAACAGTAGGGGATAAAGTTTTAGTAAAAAATGATGCTGGGAGTAAAATGGAGCCAATTTATCAAGGTCCATTCATTGTGGTAGAAGATAGGTCTCCAAATGTAGTGATAAGGGTAAATAATAATTTAGTAGAAATTCACAAAAATAGAGTTAAGTTATATTATGAAAAATGACAAAAAAAAAATATTTTAATGTATAAAATTTTTTTTTTATTTTCCCGGGGGAGGTGTGATGATATATAGGACGTACAAAGTTCAGGTCAATTTGGATTTATAACGTTGCAACTTAAGCACTTAAGGTTTAAAACAATTGTTGCAACATTTCGTGTAAAAGTGTAATGATGAGTATTAATAACAAAATATTATAGAATGCATAATAAGCAATTGTGTGGTACGTTCGGATCGTCATAGTTTCTTCGGGGTTAATGAATAGTTAAGACGGAGTATTGTTCGACTGTCAACGAATACGTGTGAAAAGAAAATAAACTATGTTTTTTCGAAGGAATTAGCAAGAGTTAAATTTCTTCCTTTAACCCCATCAACAACGAGTTATCACGAGATATCACACCGAAAACCGACGATATCTCGGGAACGAAGGGCCGTAGGGCCCCGGGACCTTCACCATCGTTCTTATGGCGACGCCCTTAATCGTTTGCACGCATAATTGGAAAATCGAAAAAATCGAAATTTTCACGTTTTTACCAAAACGAAACGAATATTACAATTTTTATACCTGAAAATTTTAAATTTTCGAATTTCGAGCTCAAACTCGCAGGGAAGGTCGGCGTTGGCCCTCTGAAACCCTTCGCCGAGTTTCAGCCCTTTCTGTACATTAGTTTTCGAGTTATTAACGTTTTCCTGATTTCATCGGGCTATTCGGAAATCCGACGATATCTCGGGAACGAAGGGCCGTAGGGCCCCGGGACCTTCACCATCGTTCTTAGGGCGACGCCCTTAATCGTTTGCACGCATAATTGGAAAATCGAAAAAATCGAAATTTTCACGTTTTTACCAAAACGAAACGAATTTTACAAGTTTTTATACCTGAAAAATTTAAATTTTCGAATTTCGAGCTCAAACTCGCAGGGAAGGTCGGCGTTGGCCCTCTGAAACCCTTCGCCGAGTTTCAGCCCTTTCTGTACCTTAGTTTTCGAGTTATTAACGTTTTCCTGATTTCATCGGGCTATTCCGAAATCCGACGATATCTCGGGAACGAAGGGCCGTAGGGCCCCGGGACCTTCACCATCGTTCTTAGGGCGACGCCCTTGATCGTTTGCACGCATAATTGGAAAATCGAAAAAAATCGAAATTTTCACATTTTACCAAAACGAAACGAATTTTACAAGTTTTTATACCTGAAAAATTTAAATTTTCAAATTTCGAGCTCAAACTCGCAGGGAAGGTCGGCGTTGGCCCTCTGAAACCCTTCGCCGAGTTTCAGCCCTTTCTGTATCTTAGTTTTCGAGTTATTAACGTTTTCCTGATTTCATCGGGCTATTCCCAAATCCGACGATATCTCGGGAACGAAGGGCCGTAGGGCCCCGGGACCTTCACCATCTTTCTTAGGGCGACGCCCTTGATCGTTTGCACGCATAATTGGAAAATCGAAAAAATCGAAATTTTCACGTTTTTACCAAAATGAAACGAATTTTACAAGTTTTTATACCTGAAAAATTTAAATTTTCGAATTTCGAGCTCAAACTCGCAGGGAAGGTCGGCGTTGGCCCTCTGAAACCCTTCGCCGAGTTTCAGCCCTTTCTGTACATTAGTTTTCGAGTTATTAACGTTTTCCTGATTTCATCGGGCTATTCCGAAAACCGACCATATCTCGGGAACGAAGGGCCGTAGGGCCCCGGGACCTTCACCATCGTTCTTAGGGCGACGCCCTTGATCGTTTGCACGCATAATTGGAAAATCGAGAAAATCGAAATTTTCACGTTTTTACCAAAACGAAACGAATTTTACAAGTTTTTATACCTGAAAAATTTAAATTTTCGAATTTCGAGCTCAAACTCGCAGGGAATGTCGGCGTTGGCCCTCTGAAACCCTTCGCCGAGTTTCAGCCCTTTCTGTACATTAGTTTTCGAGTTATTAACGTTTTCCTGATTTCATCGGGCTATTCCGAAATCCGACGATATCTCGGGAACGAAGGGCCGTAGGGCCCCGGGACCTTCACCATCGTTCTTAGGGCGACGCCCTTGATCGTTTGCACGCATAATTGGAAAATCGAAAAAAATCGAAATTTTCACATTTTTACCAAAACGAAACGAATTTTACAAGTTTTTATACCTGAAAAATTTAAATTTTCAAATTTCGAGCTCAAACTCGCAGGGAAGGTCGGCGTTGGCTCTCTGAAACCCTTCGCCGAGTTTCAGCCCTTTCTGTACATTAGTTTTCGAGTTATTAACGTTTTCCTGATTTCATCGGGCTATTCCGAAAACCGACGATATCTCGGGAACGAAGGGCCGTAGGGCCCCGGGACCTTCACCATCGTTCTTAGGGCGACGCCCTTGATCGTTTGCACGCATAATTGGAAAATCGAAAAAATCGAAATTTTCACGTTTTTACCAAAACCAAACAAATTTTACAATTTTATACCTGAAAAATTTAAATTTTCGAATTTCGAGCTCAAACTCGCAGGGAAGGTCGGCGTTGGCCCTCTGAAACCCTTCGCCGAGTTTCAGCCCTTTCTGTACATTAGTTTTCGAGTTATTAACGTTTTTCTAATTTCATCGGGCTATTCCGAAAACCGACGATATCTCGGGAACGAAGGGCCGTAGGGCCCCGGGACCTTCACCATCGTTCTTAGGGCGACGCCCTTGATCGTTTGCACGCATAATTGGAAAATCGAAAAAATCGAATTTTTTACGTTTTTGACCAAAACGAAACGAATTTTACAATTTTTATACCTGAAAAATTTAAATTTTCGAATTTCCAGCTCAAACTCACAGGGAAGGTCGGCGTTGGCCCTCTGAAACCCTTCGCCGAGTTTCAGCCCTTTCTGTACATTAGTTTTCGAGTTATTAACGTTTTCCTGATTTCATCGGGCTATTCCGAAAACCGACGATATCTCGGGAACGAAGGGCCGTAGGGCCCCGGGACCTTCACCATCGTTCTTAGGGCGACGCCCTTGATCGTTTGCACGCATAATTGGAAAATCGAAAAAATCGAAATTTTCACGTTTTTACCAAAACCAAACAAATTTTACAAGTTTTTATACCTGAAAAATTTAAATTTTCGAATTTCGAGCTCAAACTCGCAGGGAAGGTCGGCGTTGGCCCTCTGAAACCCTTCGCCGAGTTTCAGCCCTTTCTGTACATTAGTTTTCGAGTTATTAACGTTTTTCTAATTTCATCGGGCTATTCCGAAAACCGACGATATCTCGGGAACGAAGGGCCGTAGGGCCCCGGGACCTTCACCATCGTTCTTAGAGCGACGCCCTTGATCGTTTGCACGCATAATTGGAAAATCGAAAAAATCGAAATTTTCACGTTTTTACCAAAACCAAACAAATTTTACAAGTTTTTATACCTGAAAAATTTAAATTTTCGAATTTCGAGCTCAAACTCGCAGGGAAGGTCGGCGTTGGCCCTCTGAAACCCTTCGCCGAGTTTCAGCCCTTTCTGTACATTAGTTTTCGAGTTATTAACGTTTTTCTAATTTCATCGGGCTATTCCGAAAACCGACGATATCTCGGGAACGAAGGGCCGTAGGGCCCCGGGACCTTCACCATCGTTCTTAGGGCGACGCCCTTGATCGTTTGCACGCATAATTGGAAAATCGAAAAAATCGAATTTTTTACGTTTTTGACCAAAACGAAACGAATTTTACAATTTTTATACCTGAAAAATTTAAATTTTCGAATTTCCAGCTCAAAACTCGCAGGGAAGGTCGTCGTTGGCCCTCTGAAACCCTTCGCCGAGTTTCAGCCATTTATGTACAGTAGTTTTCGAGTTATTAACGTTTTTCCAATTTCATTGGGCTATTCCCAAATCCGACGATATCTCGGGAACGACGTGCCTTAGTGCCCTGGGACCTTCACCATCGTTCTTAGAGCGACGCCCTTGATCGTTTGCACGCATAATTGGAAAATCAAAAAAAAATCGAAATTTTCACGTTTTTACCAAAACGAAACGAATTTTACAAGTTTTTATACCTGAAAAATTTAAATTTTCGAATTTCGAGCTCAAACTCGCAGGGAAGGTCGGCGTTGGCCCTCTGAAACCCTTCGCCGAGTTTCAGCCCTTTCTGTACATTAATTTTCGAGTTATTAACGTTTTCCTGATTTCATCGTGCTAATCCGAAAACCGACGATATCTCGGGAACGAATTGCCGTTGGGCCCCGGGACCTTCACCATCGTTCTTAGGGCGACGCCTTTGATCGTTTGCACGCATAATTGGAAAATCGAAAAAATCGAAATTTTCACGTTTTTACCAAAACCAAACAAATTTTACAAGTTTTTATACCTGAAAAATTTAAATTTTCGAATTTCGAGCTCAAACTCGCAGGGAAGGTCGGCGTTGGCCCTCTGAAACCCTTCGCCGAGTTTCAGCCATTTCTGTAGAGTAGTTTTCGAGTTATTAACGTTTTCCTGATTTCATCGGGCTATTCCGAAATCCGACGATATCTCGGGAACGAAGGGCCGTAGGGCCCCGGGACCTTCACCATCGTTCTTAGGGCGACGCCCTTGATCGTTTGCACGCATAATTGGAAAATCGAAAAAAATCGAAATTTTCACATTTTTACCAAAACGAAACGAATTTTACAAGTTTTTATACCTGAAAAATTTAAATTTTCAAATTTCGAGCTCAAACTCGCAGGGAAGGTCGGCGTTGGCCCTCTGAAACCTTTCGCCGAGTTTCAGCCCTTTCTGTACATTAGTTTTCGAGTTATTAACGTTTTCCTGATTTCATCGGGCTATTCCGAAAACCGACGATATCTCGGGAACGAAGGGCCGTAGGGCCCCGGGACCTTCACCATCGTTCTTAGGGCGACGCCCTTGATCGTTTGCACGCATAATTGGAAAATCGAATTTTTCACGTTTTTGACCAAAACGAAACGAATTTTACAAGTTTTTATACCTGAAAAATTTAAATTTTCAAATTTCGAGCTCAAACTCGCAGGGAAGGTCGGCGTTGGCCCTCTGAAACCTTTCGCCGAGTTTCAGCCCTTTCTGTACATTAGTTTTCGAGTTATTAACGTTTTCCTGATTTCATCGGGCTATTCCGAAATCCGACGATATCTCGGGAACGAAGGGCCGTAGGGCCCCGGGACCTTCACCATCGTTCTTAGGGCGACGCACTTGATTGTTTGCACGCATAATTGGAAAATCGAAAAAATCGAAATTTTCACGTTTTTACCAAAACGAAACGAATTTTACAATTTTTATACCTGAAAAATTTAAAGTTTCGAATTTCGAGCTCAAACTCGCAGGGAAGGTCGGCGTTGGCCCTCTGAAACCCTTCGCCGAGTTTCAGCCATTTCTGTACATTAGTTTTCGAGTTATTAACGTTTTCCTGATTTCATCGGGCTATTCCGAAATCCGACGATATCTCGGGAACGAAGGGCCGTAGGGCCCCGGGACCTTCACCATCGTTCTTAGGGCGACGCCCTTGATCGTTTGCACGCATAATTGGAAAATCGAAAAAAATCGAAATTTTCACGTTTTTACCAAAAACGAATTTTACAATTTTTATACCTGAAAAATTTAAAGTTTCGAATTTCGAGCTCAAACTCGCAGGGAAGGTCGGCGTTGGCCCTCTGAAACCCTTCGCCGAGTTTCAGCCATTTCTGTACATTAGTTTTCGAGTTATTAACGTTTTTCTGATTTCATCGGGCTATTCCGAAATCCGACGATATCTCGGGAACGAAGGGCCGTAGGGCCCCGGGACCTTCACCATCGTTCTTAGGGCGACGCCCTTGATCGTTTGCAGGCATAATTGGAAAATCGAAAAAATCGAAATTTTCACGTTTTTAACAAAACGAAACGAATATTACAATTTTTATACCTGAAAACTTTAAATTTTCGAATTTCGAGCTCAAACTCGCAGGGAAGGTCGGCGTTGGCCCTCTGAAACCCTTCGCCGAGTTTCAGCTATTTCTGTAGAGTAGTTTTCGAGTTATTAACGTTTTCCTGATTTCATCGGGCTATTCCGAAATCCGACGATATCTCGGGAACGAAGGGCCGTAGGGCCCCGGGACCTTCACCATCGTTCTTAGGGCGACGCCCTTAATCGTTTGCACGCATAATTGGAAAATCGAAAAAATCGAAATTTTCACGTTTTTACCAAAACGAAACGAATATTACAATTTTTATACCTGAAAATTTTAAATTTTCGAATTTCGAGCTCAAGCTCGCAGGGAAGGTCGGCGTTGGCCCTCTGAAACCCTTCGCCGAGTTTCAGCCCTTTCTGTACCTTAGTTTTCGAGTTATTAACATTTTCCTGATTTCATCGGGCTATTCGGAAATCCGACGATATCTCGGGAACGAAGGGCCGTAGGGCCCCGGGACCTTCACCATCGTTCTTAGGGCGACGCCCTTAATCGTTTGCACGCATAATTGGAAAATCGAAAAAATCGAAATTTTCACTTTTTTACCAAAACGAAACGAATTTTACAAGTTTTTATACCTGAAAAATTTAAATTTTCAAATTTCGAGCTCAAACTCGCAGGGAAGGTCGGCGTTGGCCCTCTGAAACCTTTCGCCGAGTTTCAGCCCTTTCTGTACATTAGTTTTCGAGTTATTAACGTTTTCCTGATTTCATCGGGCTATTCCGAAAACCGACGATATCTCGGGAACGAAGGGCCGTAGGGCCCCGGGACCTTCACCATCGTTCTTAGGGCGACGCCCTTGATCGTTTGCACGCATAATTGGAAAATCGAATTTTTCACGTTTTTGACCAAAACGAAACGAATTTTACAAGTTTTTATACCTGAAAAATTTAAATTTTCAAATTTCGAGCTCAAACTCGCAGGGAAGGTCGGCGTTGGCCCTCTGAAACCTTTCGCCGAGTTTCAGCCCTTTCTGTACATTAGTTTTCGAGTTATTAACGTTTTCCTGATTTCATCGGGCTATTCCGAAATCCGACGATATCTCGGGAACGAAGGGCCGTAGGGCCCCGGGACCTTCACCATCGTTCTTAGGGCGACGCACTTGATTGTTTGCACGCATAATTGGAAAATCGAAAAAATCGAAATTTTCACGTTTTTACCAAAACGAAACGAATTTTACAATTTTTATACCTGAAAAATTTAAAGTTTCGAATTTCGAGCTCAAACTCGCAGGGAAGGTCGGCGTTGGCCCTCTGAAACCCTTCGCCGAGTTTCAGCCATTTCTGTACATTAGTTTTCGAGTTATTAACGTTTTCCTGATTTCATCGGGCTATTCCGAAATCCGACGATATCTCGGGAACGAAGGGCCGTAGGGCCCCGGGACCTTCACCATCGTTCTTAGGGCGACGCCCTTGATCGTTTGCACGCATAATTGGAAAATCGAAAAAAATCGAATTTTTCACGTTTTTGACCAAAACGAAACGAATTTTACAAGTTTTTATACCTGAAAAATTTAAATTTTCAAATTTCGAGCTCAAACTCGCAGGGAAGGTCGGCGTTGGCCCTCTGAAACCCTTCGCCGAGTTTCAGCCATTTCTGTAGAGTAGTTTTCGAGTTATTAACGTTTTCCTGATTTCATCGGGCTATTCCGAAATCCGACGATATCTCGGGAACGAAGGGCCGTAGGGCCCCGGGACCTTCACCATCGTTCTTAGGGCGACGCCCTTGATCGTTTGCACGCATAATTGGAAAATCGAAAAAATCGAATTTTTTACGTTTTTGACCAAAACGAAACGAATTTTACAATTTTTATACCTGAAAAATTTAAATTTTCGAATTTCCAGCTCAAACTCACAGGGAAGGTCGGCGTTGGCCCTCTGAAACCCTTCGCCGAGTTTCAGCCCTTTCTGTACATTAGTTTTCGAGTTATTAACGTTTTCCTGATTTCATCGGGCTATTCCGAAAACCGACGATATCTCGGGAACGAAGGGCCGTAGGGCCCCGGGACCTTCACCATCGTTCTTAGGGCGACGCCCTTGATCGTTTGCACGCATAATTGGAAAATCGAAAAAATCGAAATTTTCACGTTTTTACCAAAACTAAACAAATTTTACAAGTTTTTATACCTGAAAAATTTAAATTTTCGAATTTCGAGCTCAAACTCGCAGGGAAGGTCGGCGTTGGCCCTCTGAAACCTTTCGCCGAGTTTCAGCCCTTTCTGTACATTAGTTTTCGAGTTATTAACGTTTTCCTGATTTCATCGGGCTATTCCGAAAACCGACGATATCTCGGGAACGAAGGGCCGTAGGGCCCCGGGACCTTCACCATCGTTCTTAGGGCGACGCCCTTGATCGTTTGCACGCATAATTGGAAAATCGAATTTTTCACGTTTTTGACCAAAACGAAACGAATTTTACAAGTTTTTATACCTGAAAAATTTAAATTTTCAAATTTCGAGCTCAAACTCGCAGGGAAGGTCGGCGTTGGCCCTCTGAAACCTTTCGCCGAGTTTCAGCCCTTTCTGTACATTAGTTTTCGAGTTATTAACGTTTTCCTGATTTCATCGGGCTATTCCGAAATCCGACGATATCTCGGGAACGAAGGGCCGTAGGGCCCCGGGACCTTCACCATCGTTCTTAGGGCGACGCACTTGATTGTTTGCACGCATAATTGGAAAATCGAAAAAATCGAAATTTTCACGTTTTTACCAAAACGAAACGAATTTTACAATTTTTATACCTGAAAAATTTAAAGTTTCGAATTTCGAGCTCAAACTCGCAGGGAAGGTCGGCGTTGGCCCTCTGAAACCCTTCGCCGAGTTTCAGCCATTTCTGTACATTAGTTTTCGAGTTATTAACGTTTTCCTGATTTCATCGGGCTATTCCGAAATCCGACGATATCTCGGGAACGAAGGGCCGTAGGGCCCCGGGACCTTCACCATCGTTCTTAGGGCGACGCCCTTGATCGTTTGCACGCATAATTGGAAAATCGAATTTTTCACGTTTTTGACCAAAACGAAACGAATTTTACAAGTTTTTATACCTGAAAAATTTAAATTTTCAAATTTCGAGCTCAAACTCGCAGGGAAGGTCGGCGTTGGCCCTCTGAAACCTTTCGCCGAGTTTCAGCCCTTTCTGTACATTAGTTTTCGAGTTATTAACGTTTTCCTGATTTCATCGGGCTATTCCGAAATCCGACGATATCTCGGGAACGAAGGGCCGTAGGGCCCCGGGACCTTCACCATCGTTCTTAGGGCGACGCACTTGATTGTTTGCACGCATAATTGGAAAATCGAAAAAATCGAAATTTTCACGTTTTTACCAAAACGAAACGAATTTTACAATTTTTATACCTGAAAAATTTAAAGTTTCGAATTTCGAGCTCAAACTCGCAGGGAAGGTCGGCGTTGGCCCTCTGAAACCCTTTGCCGAGTTTCAGCCATTTCTGTACATTAGTTTTCGAGTTATTAACGTTTTCCTGATTTCATCGGGCTATTCCGAAATCCGACGATATCTCGGGAACGAAGGGCCGTAGGGCCCCGGGACCTTCACCATCGTTCTTAGGGCGACGCCCTTGATCGTTTGCAGGCATAATTGGAAAATCGAAAAAATCGAAATTTTCACGTTTTTAACAAAACGAAACGAATATTACAATTTTTATACCTGAAAACTTTAAATTTTCGAATTTCGAGCTCAAACTCGCAGGGAAGGTCGGCGTTGGCCCTCTGAAACCCTTCGCCGAGTTTCAGCTATTTCTGTAGAGTAGTTTTCGAGTTATTAACGTTTTCCTGATTTCATCGGGCTATTCCGAAATCCGACGATATCTCGGGAATGAAGGGCCGTAGGGCCCCGGGACCTTCACCATCGTTCTTAGGGCGACGCCCTTAATCGTTTGCACGCATAATTGGAAAATCGAAAAAATCGAAATTTTCACGTTTTTACCAAAACGAAACGAATATTACAATTTTTATACCTGAAAATTTTAAATTTTCGAATTTCGAGCTCAAGCTCGCAGGGAAGGTCGGCGTTGGCCCTCTGAAACCCTTCGCCGAGTTTCAGCCCTTTCTGTACCTTAGTTTTCGAGTTATTAACATTTTCCTGATTTCATCGGGCTATTCGGAAATCCGACGATATCTCGGGAACGAAGGGCCGTAGGGCCCCGGGACCTTCACCATCGTTCTTAGGGCGACGCCCTTAATCGTTTGCACGCATAATTGGAAAATCGAAAAAATCGAAATTTTCACTTTTTTACCAAAACGAAACGAATATTACAATTTTTATACCTGAAAATTTTAAATTTTCGAATTTCGAGCTCAAACTCGCAGGGAAGGTCGGCGTTGGCCCTCTGAAACCCTTCGCCGAGTTTCAGCCCTTTCTGTACCTTAGTTTTCGAGTTATTAACGTTTTCCTGATTTCATCGGGCTATTCCGAAATCCGACGATATCTCGGGAACGAAGGGCCGTAGGGCCCCGGGACCTTCACCATCGTTCTTAGGGCGACGCCCTTAATCGTTTGCACGCATAATTGGAAAATCGAAAAAAATCGAAATTTTCACGTTTTTACCAAAACGAAACGAATATTACAATTTTTATACCTGAAAATTTTAAATTTTCGAATTTCGAGCTCAAACTCGCAGGGAAGGTCGGCGTTGGCCCTCTGAAACCCTTCGCCGAGTTTCAGCCCTTTCTGTACCTTAGTTTTCGAGTTATTAACATTTTCCTGATTTCATCGGGCTATTCCGAAATCCGACGATATCTCGGGAACGAAGGGCCGTAGGACCCCGGGACCTTCACCATCGTTCTTAGGGCGACGCCCTTAATCGTTTGCACGCATAATTGGAAAATCGAAAAAATCGAAATTTTCACGTTTTTACCAAAACGAAACGAATTTTACAAGTTTTTATACCTGAAAAATTTAAATTTTCGAATTTCGAGCTCAAACTCGCAGGGAAGGTCGGCGTTGGCCCTCTGAAACCCTTCGCCGAGTTTCAGCCCTTTCTGTACATTAATTTTCGAGTTATTAACGTTTTCCTGATTTCATCGTGCTAATCCGAAAACCGACGATATCTCGGGAACGAATTGCCGTTGGGCCCCGGGACCTTCACCATCGTTCTTAGGGCGACGCCTTTAATCGTTTGCACGCATAATTGGAAAATCGAAAAAATCGAAATTTTCACGTTTTTACCAAAACCAAACAAATTTTACAAGTTTTTATACCTGAAAAATTTAAATTTTCGAATTTCGAGCTCAAACTCGCAGGGAAGGTCGGCGTTGGCCCTCTGAAACCCTTCGCCGAGTTTCAGCCATTTCTGTAGAGTAGTTTTCGAGTTATTAACGTTTTCCTGATTTCATCGGGCTATTCCGAAATCCGACGATATCTCGGGAACGAAGGGCCGTAGGGCCCCGGGACCTTCACCATCGTTCTTAGGGCGACGCCCTTGATCGTTTGCACGCATAATTGGAAAATCGAAAAAAATCGAAATTTTCACATTTTTACCAAAACGAAACGAATTTTACAAGTTTTTATACCTGAAAAATTTAAATTTTCAAATTTCGAGCTCAAACTCGCAGGGAAGGTCGGCGTTGGCCCTCTGAAACCTTTCGCCGAGTTTCAGCCCTTTCTGTACATTAGTTTTCGAGTTATTAACGTTTTCCTGATTTCATCGGGCTATTCCGAAAACCGACGATATCTCGGGAACGAAGGGCCGTAGGGCCCCGGGACCTTCACCATCGTTCTTAGGGCGACGCCCTTGATCGTTTGCACGCATAATTGGAAAATCGAATTTTTCACGTTTTTGACCAAAACGAAACGAATTTTACAAGTTTTTATACCTGAAAAATTTAAATTTTCAAATTTCGAGCTCAAACTCGCAGGGAAGGTCGGCGTTGGCCCTCTGAAACCTTTCGCCGAGTTTCAGCCCTTTCTGTACATTAGTTTTCGAGTTATTAACGTTTTCCTGATTTCATCGGGCTATTCCGAAAACCGACGATATCTCGGGAACGAAGGGCCGTAGGGCCCCGGGACCTTCACCATCGTTCTTAGGGCGACGCCCTTGATCGTTTGCACGCATAATTGGAAAATCGAATTTTTCACGTTTTTGACCAAAACGAAACGAATTTTACAAGTTTTTATACCTGAAAAATTTAAATTTTCAAATTTCGAGCTCAAACTCGCAGGGAAGGTCGGCGTTGGCCCTCTGAAACCTTTCGCCGAGTTTCAGCCCTTTCTGTACATTAGTTTTCGAGTTATTAACGTTTTCCTGATTTCATCGGGCTATTCCGAAATCCGACGATATCTCGGGAACGAAGGGCCGTAGGGCCCCGGGACCTTCACCATCGTTCTTAGGGCGACGCACTTGATTGTTTGCACGCATAATTGGAAAATCGAAAAAATCGAAATTTTCACGTTTTTACCAAAACGAAACGAATTTTACAATTTTTATACCTGAAAAATTTAAAGTTTCGAATTTCGAGCTCAAACTCGCAGGGAAGGTCGGCGTTGGCCCTCTGAAACCCTTCGCCGAGTTTCAGCCATTTCTGTACATTAGTTTTCGAGTTATTAACGTTTTCCTGATTTCATCGGGCTATTCCGAAATCCGACGATATCTCGGGAACGAAGGGCCGTAGGGCCCCGGGACCTTCACCATCGTTCTTAGGGCGACGCCCTTGATCGTTTGCACGCATAATTGGAAAATCGAAAAAAATCGAAATTTTCACGTTTTTACCAAAACGAAACGAATTTTAAAATTTTTATACCTGAAAAATTTAAAGTTTCGAATTTCGAGCTCAAACTCGCAGGGAAGGTCGGCGTTGGCCCTCTGAAACCCTTCGCCGAGTTTCAGCCATTTCTGTACATTAGTTTTCGAGTTATTAACGTTTTTCTGATTTCATCGGGCTATTCCGAAATCCGACGATATCTCGGGAACGTAGGGCCGTAGGGCCCCGGGACCTTCACCATCGTTCTTAGGGCGACGCCCTTGATCGTTTGCAGGCATAATTGGAAAATCGAAAAAATCGAAATTTTCACGTTTTTAACAAAACGAAACGAATATTACAATTTTTATACCTGAAAACTTTAAATTTTCGAATTTCGAGCTCAAACTCGCAGGGAAGGTCGGCGTTGGCCCTCTGAAACCCTTCGCCGAGTTTCAGCTATTTCTGTAGAGTAGTTTTCGAGTTATTAACGTTTTCCTGATTTCATCGGGCTATTCCGAAATCCGACGATATCTCGGGAACGAAGGGCCGTAGGGCCCCGGGACCTTCACCATCGTTCTTAGGGCGACGCCCTTAATCGTTTGCACGCATAATTGGAAAATCGAAAAAATCGAAATTTTCACGTTTTTACCAAAACGAAACGAATATTACAATTTTTATACCTAAAAATTTTAAATTTTCGAATTTCGAGCTCAAGCTCGCAGGGAAGGTCGGCGTTGGCCCTCTGAAACCCTTCGCCGAGTTTCAGCCCTTTCTGTACCTTAGTTTTCGAGTTATTAACATTTTCCTGATTTCATCGGGCTATTCGGAAATCCGACGATATCTCGGGAACGAAGGGCCGTAGGGCCCCGGGACCTTCACCATCGTTCTTAGGGCGACGCCCTTAATCGTTTGCACGCATAATTGGAAAATCGAAAAAATCGAAATTTTCACGTTTTTACCAAAACGAAACGAATTTTACAATTTTTATACCTGAAAATTTTAAATTTTCGAATTTCGAGCTCAAACTCGCACGGAAGGTCGGCGTTGGCCCTCTGAAACCCTTCGCCGAGTTTCAGCCCTTTCTGTACATTAGTTTTCGAGTTATTAACGTTTCCTGATTTCATCGGGCTATTCCGAAATCCGACGATATCTCGGGAACGAAGGGCCGTAGGGCCCCGGGACCTTCACCATCGTTCTTAGGGCGACGCCCTTGATCGTTTGCACGCATAATTGGAAAATCGAAAAAATCGAAATTTTCACGTTTTTACCAAAACGAAACGAATTTTACAATTTTTATACCTGAAAATTTTAAATTTTCGAATTTCGAGCTCAAACTCGCAGGGAAGGTCGGCGTTGGCCCTCTGAAACCCTTCGCCGAGTTTCAGCCCTTTCTGTACCTTAGTTTTCGAGTTATTAACGTTTTCCTGATTTCATCGGGCTATTCCGAAATCCGACGATATCTCGGGAACGAAGGGCCGTAGGGCCCCGGGACCTTCACCATCGTTCTTAGGGCGACGCCCTTAATCGTTTGCACGCATAATTGGAAAATCGAAAAAATCGAAATTTTCACGTTTTTACCAAAACGAAACGAATTTTACAAGTTTTTATACCTGAAAAATTTAAATTTTCGAATTTCGAGCTCAAACTCGCAGGGAAGGTCGGCGTTGGCCCTCTGAAACCCTTCGCCAGTTTCAGCCCTTTCTGTACCTTAGTTTTCGAGTTATTAACGTTTTCCTGATTTCATCGGGCTATTCCGAAAACCGACGATATCTCGGGAACGAAGGGCCGTAGGGCCCCGGGACCTTCACCATCGTTCTTAGGGCGACGCCCTTGATCGTTTGCACGCATAATTGGAAAATCGAAAAAATCGAAATTTTCACGTTTTTACCAAAACGAAACGAATTTTACAATTTTTATACCTGAAAAATTTAAAGTTTCGAATTTCGAGCTCAAACTCGCAGGGAAGGTCGGCGTTGGCCCTCTGAAACCCTTCGCCGAGTTTCAGCCATTTCTGTACATTAGTTTTCGAGTTATTAACGTTTTTCTGATTTCATCGGGCTATTCCGAAATCCGACGATATCTCGGGAACGAAGGGCCGTAGGGCCCCGGGACCTTCACCATCGTTCTTAGGGCGACGCCCTTGATCGTTTGCAGGCATAATTGGAAAATCGAAAAAAATCGAAATTTTCACGTTTTTACCAAAACGAAACGAATATTACAATTTTTATACCTGAAAACTTTAAATTTTCGAATTTCGAGCTCAAACTCGCAGGGAAGGTCGGCGTTGGCCCTCTGAAACCCTTCGCCGAGTTTCAGCCATTTCTGTACATTAGTTTTCGAGTTATTAACGTTTTTCTGATTTCATCGGGCTATTCCGAAATCCGACGATATCTCGGGAACGAAGGGCCGTAGGGCCCCGGGACCTTCACCATCGTTCTTAGGGCGACGCCCTTAATCGTTTGCACGCATAATTGGAAAATCGAAAAAAATCGAAATTTTCACGTTTTTACCAAAACGAAACGAATTTTACAAGTTTTTATACCTGAAAAATTTAAATTTTCGAATTTCGAGCTCAAACTCGCAGGGAAGGTCGGCGTTGGCCCTCTGAAACCCTTCGCCGAGTTTCAGCCATTTCTGTACATTAGTTTTCGAGTTATTAACGTTTTCCTGATTTCATCGGGCTATTCCGAAATCCGACGATATCTCGGGAACGAAGGGCCGTAGGGCCCCGGGACCTTCACCATCGTTCTTAGGGCGACGCCCTTGATCGTTTGCACGCATAATTGGAAAATCGAAAAAATCGAAATTTTCACGTTTTTACCAAAACGAAACGAATTTTACAATTTTTATACCTGAAAAATTTAAAGTTTCGAATTTCGAGCTCAAACTCGCAGGGAAGGTCGGCGTTGGCCCTCTGAAACCCTTCGCCGAGTTTCAGCCATTTCTGTACATTAGTTTTCGAGTTATTAACGTTTTTCTGATTTCATCGGGCTATTCCGAAATCCGACGATATCTCGGGAACGAAGGGCCGTAGGGCCCCGGGACCTTCACCATCGTTCTTAGGGCGACGCCCTTGATCGTTTGCAGGCATAATTGGAAAATCGAAAAAAATCGAAATTTTCACGTTTTTACCAAAACGAAACGAATATTACAATTTTTATACCTGAAAACTTTAAATTTTCGAATTTCGAGCTCAAACTCGCAGGGAAGGTCGGCGTTGGCCCTCTGAAACCCTTCGCCGAGTTTCAGCCCTTTCTGTACCTTAGTTTTCGAGTTATTAACGTTTTCCTGATTTCATCGGGCTATTCCGAAAACCGACGATATCTCGGGAACGAAGGGCCGTAGGGCCCCGGGACCTTCACCATCGTTCTTAGGGCGACGCCCTTAATCGTTTGCACGCATAATTGGAAAATCGAAAAAATCGAAATTTTCACGTTTTTACCAAAACGAAACGAATTTTACAATTTTTATAACTGAAAAATTTAACTTTTCGAATTTCGAGCTCAAACTCGCAGGGAAGGTCGGCGTTGGCCCTCTGAAACCCTTCGCCGAGTTTCAGCCATTTCTGTAGAGTAGTTTTCGAGTTATTAACGTTTTCCTGATTTCATCGGGCTATTCCGAAATCCGACGATATCTCGGGAACGAAGGGCCGTAGGGCCCCGGGACCTTCACCATCGTTCTTAGGGCGACGCCCTTAATCGTTTGCACGCATAATTGGAAAATCGAAAAAATCGAAATTTTCACGTTTTTACCAAAACTAAACGAATTTTACAATTTTTATACCTGAAAATTTTAAATTTTCGAATTTCGAGCTCAAACTCGCACGGAAGGTCGGCGTTGGCCCTCTGAAACCCTTCGCCGAGTTTCAGCCCTTTCTGTACATTAGTTTTCGAGTTATTAACGTTTTCCTGATTTCATCGGGCTATTCCGAAATCCGACGATATCTCGGGAACGAAGGGCCGTAGGGCCCCGGGACCTTCACCATCGTTCTTAGGGCGACGCCCTTGATCGTTTGCACGCATAATTGGAAAATCGAAAAAAAATCGAAATTTTCACGTTTTTACCAAAACGAAACGAATTTTACAATTTTTATACCTGAAAAATTTAAAGTTTCGAATTTCGAGCTCAAACTCGCAGGGAAGGTCGGCGTTGGCCCTCTGAAACCCTTCGCCGAGTTTCAGCCATTTCTGTACATTAGTTTTCAAATTATTAACGTTTTTCTGATTTCATCGGGCTATTCCGAAATCCGACGATATCTCGGGAATGAAGGGCCGTAGGGCCCCGGGACCTTCACCATCGTTCTTAGGGCGACGCCCTTAATCGTTTGCACGCATAATTGGAAAATCGAAAAAATCGAAATTTTCACGTTTTTACCAAAACGAAACGAATATTACAATTTTTATACCTGAAAATTTTAAATTTTCGAATTTCGAGCTCAAACTCGCAGGGAAGGTCGGCGTTGGCCCTCTGAAACCCTTCGCCGAGTTTCAGCCCTTTCTGTACATTAGTTTTCGAGTTATTAACGTTTTCCTGATTTCATCGGGCTATTCCGAAATCCGACGATATCTCGGGAACGAAGGGCCGTAGGGCCCCGGGACCTTCACCATCGTTCTTAGGGCGACGCCCTTAATCGTTTGCACGCATAATTGGAAAATCGAAAAAATCGAAATTTTCACGTTTTTACCAAAACGAAACGAATATTACAATTTTTATACCTGAAAATTTTAAATTTTCGAATTTCGAGCTCAAACTCGCAGGGAAGGTCGGCGTTGGCCCTCTGAAACCCTTCGCCGAGTTTCAGCCCTTTCTGTACCTTAGTTTTCGAGTTATTAACATTTTCCTGATTTCATCGGGCTATTCCGAAATCCGACGATATCTCGGGAACGAAGGGCCGTAGGGCCCCGGGACCTTCACCATCGTTCTTAGGGCGACGCCCTTAATCGTTTGCACGCATAATTGGGAAATCGAAAAAATCGAAATTTTCACGTTTTTACCAAAACGAAACGAATATTACAATTTTTATACCTGAAAATTTTAAATTTTCGAATTTCGAGCTCAAACTCGCAGGGAAGGTCGGCGTTGGCCCTCTGAAACCCTTCGCCGAGTTTCAGCCCTTTCTGTACATTAGTTTTCGAGTTATTAACGTTTTCCTGATTTCATCGGGCTATTCCGAAATCCGACGATATCTCGGGAACGAAGGGCCGTAGGGCCCCGGGACCTTCACCATCGTTCTTAGGGCGACGCCCTTGATCGTTTGCACGCATAATTGGAAAATCGAAAAAAATCGAAATTTTCACGTTTTTACCAAAACGAAACGAATTTTACAATTTTTATACCTGAAAAATTTAAAGTTTCGAATTTCGAGCTCAAACTCGCAGGGAAGGTCGGCGTTGGCCCTCTGAAACCCTTCGCCGAGTTTCAGCCCTTTCTGTACATTAGTTTTCGAGTTATTAACGTTTTCCTGATTTCATCGGGCTATTCCGAAATCCGACGATATCTCGGGAACGAAGGGCCGTAGGGCCCCGGGACCTTCACCATCGTTCTTAGGGCGACGCCCTTGATCGTTTGCACGCATAATTGGAAAATCGAAAAAAATCGAAATTTTCACGTTTTTACCAAAACGAAACGAATTTTACAATTTTTATACCTGAAAAATTTAAAGTTTCGAATTTCGAGCTCAAACTCGCAGGGAAGGTCGGCGTTGGCCCTCTGAAACCCTTCGCCGAGTTTCAGCCATTTCTGTACATTAGTTTTCGAGTTATTAACGTTTTTCTGATTTCATCGGGCTATTCCGAAATCCGACGATATCTCGGGAACGAAGGGCCGTAGGGCCCCGGGACCTTCACCATCGTTCTTAGGGCGACGCCCTTGATCGTTTGCAGGCATAATTGGAAAATCGAAAAAATCGAAATTTTCACGTTTTTACCAAAACGAAACGAATATTACAATTTTTATACCTGAAAACTTTAAATTTTCGAATTTCGAGCTCAAACTCGCAGGGAAGGTCGGCGTTGGCCCTCTGAAACCCTTCGCCGAGTTTCAGCCATTTCTGTAGAGTAGTTTTCGAGTTATTAACGTTTTCCTGATTTCATCGGGCTATTCCGAAATCCGACGATATCTCGGGAACGAAGGGCCGTAGGGCCCCGGGACCTTCACCATCGTTCTTAGGGCGACGCCCTTAATCGTTTGCACGCATAATTGGAAAATCGAAAAAAATCGAAATTTTCACGTTTTTACCAAAACGAAACGAATTTTACAAGTTTTTATACCTGAAAAATTTAAATTTTCGAATTTCGAGCTCAAACTCGCAGGGAAGGTCGGCGTTGGCCCTCTGAAACCCTTCGCCGAGTTTCAGCCATTTCTGTACATTAGTTTTCGAGTTATTAACGTTTTCCTGATTTCATCGGGCTATTCCGAAATCCGACGATATCTCGGGAACGAAGGGCCGTAGGGCCCCGGGACCTTCACCATCGTTCTTAGGGCGACGCCCTTGATCGTTTGCACGCATAATTGGAAAATCGAAAAAATCGAAATTTTCACGTTTTTACCAAAACGAAACGAATTTTACAATTTTTATACCTGAAAAATTTAAAGTTTCGAATTTCGAGCTCAAACTCGCAGGGAAGGTCGGCGTTGGCCCTCTGAAACCCTTCGCCGAGTTTCAGCCATTTCTGTACATTAGTTTTCGAGTTATTAACGTTTTTCTGATTTCATCGGGCTATTCCGAAATCCGACGATATCTCGGGAACGAAGGGCCGTAGGGCCCCGGGACCTTCACCATCGTTCTTAGGGCGACGCCCTTGATCGTTTGCAGGCATAATTGGAAAATCGAAAAAATCGAAATTTTCACGTTTTTACCAAAACGAAACGAATATTACAATTTTTATACCTGAAAACTTTAAATTTTCGAATTTCGAGCTCAAACTCGCAGGGAAGGTCGGCGTTGGCCCTCTGAAACCCTTCGCCGAGTTTCAGCCATTTCTGTAGAGTAGTTTTCGAGTTATTAACGTTTTCCTGATTTCATCGGGCTATTCCGAAATCCGACGATATCTCGGGAACGAAGGGCCGTAGGGCCCCGGGACCTTCACCATCGTTCTTAGGGCGACGCCCTTAATCGTTTGCACGCATAATTGGAAAATCGAAAAAATCGAAATTTTCACGTTTTTACCAAAACGAAACGAATTTTACAATTTTTATAACTGAAAAATTTAACTTTTCGAATTTCGAGCTCAAACTCGCAGGGAAGGTCGGCGTTGGCCCTCTGAAACCCTTCGCCGAGTTTCAGCCATTTCTGTAGAGTAGTTTTCGAGTTATTAACGTTTTCCTGATTTCATCGGGCTATTCCGAAATCCGACGATATCTCGGGAACGAAGGGCCGTAGGGCCCCGGGACCTTCACCATCGTACTTAGGGCGACGCCCTTAATCGTTTGCACGCATAATTGGAAAATCGAAAAAATCGAAATTTTCACGTTTTTACCAAAACTAAACGAATTTTACAATTTTTATACCTGAAAATTTTAAATTTTCGAATTTCGAGCTCAAACTCGCACGGAAGGTCGGCGTTGGCCCTCTGAAACCCTTCGCCGAGTTTCAGCCCTTTCTGTACATTAGTTTTCGAGTTATTAACGTTTTCCTGATTTCATCGGGCTATTCCGAAATCCGACGATATCTCGGGAACGAAGGGCCGTAGGGCCCCGGGACCTTCACCATCGTTCTTAGGGCGACGCCCTTGATCGTTTGCACGCATAATTGGAAAATCGAAAAAAAATCGAAATTTTCACGTTTTTACCAAAACGAAACGAATTTTACAATTTTTATACCTGAAAAATTTAAAGTTTCGAATTTCGAGCTCAAACTCGCAGGGAAGGTCGGCGTTGGCCCTCTGAAACCCTTCGCCGAGTTTCAGCCATTTCTGTACATTAGTTTTCAAATTATTAACGTTTTTCTGATTTCATCGGGCTATTCCGAAATCCGACGATATCTCGGGAATGAAGGGCCGTAGGGCCCCGGGACCTTCACCATCGTTCTTAGGGCGACGCCCTTAATCGTTTGCACGCATAATTGGAAAATCGAAAAAATCGAAATTTTCACGTTTTTACCAAAACGAAACGAATATTACAATTTTTATACCTGAAAATTTTAAATTTTCGAATTTCGAGCTCAAACTCGCAGGGAAGGTCGGCGTTGGCCCTCTGAAACCCTTCGCCGAGTTTCAGCCCTTTCTGTACCTTAGTTTTCGAGTTATTAACGTTTTCCTGATTTCATCGGGCTATTCCGAAATCCGACGATATCTCGGGAACGAAGGGCCGTAGGGCCCCGGGACCTTCACCATCGTTCTTAGGGCGACGCCCTTAATCGTTTGCACGCATAATTGGAAAATCGAAAAAATCGAAATTTTCACGTTTTTACCAAAACGAAACGAATATTACAATTTTTATACCTGAAAATTTTAAATTTTCGAATTTCGAGCTCAAACTCGCAGGGAAGGTCGGCGTTGGCCCTCTGAAACCCTTCGCCGAGTTTCAGCCCTTTCTGTACCTTAGTTTTCGAGTTATTAACATTTTCCTGATTTCATCGGGCTATTCCGAAATCCGACGATATCTCGGGAACGAAGGGCCGTAGGGCCCCGGGACCTTCACCATCGTTCTTAGGGCGACGCCCTTAATCGTTTGCACGCATAATTGGGAAATCGAAAAAATCGAAATTTTCACGTTTTTACCAAAACGAAACGAATATTACAATTTTTATACCTGAAAATTTTAAATTTTCGAATTTCGAGCTCAAACTCGCAGGGAAGGTCGGCGTTGGCCCTCTGAAACCCTTCGCCGAGTTTCAGCCCTTTCTGTACATTAGTTTTCGAGTTATTAACGTTTTCCTGATTTCATCGGGCTATTCCGAAATCCGACGATATCTCGGGAACGAAGGGCCGTAGGGCCCCGGGACCTTCACCATCGTTCTTAGGGCGACGCCCTTGATCGTTTGCACGCATAATTGGAAAATCGAAAAAAATCGAAATTTTCACGTTTTTACCAAAACGAAACGAATTTTACAATTTTTATACCTGAAAAATTTAAAGTTTCGAATTTCGAGCTCAAACTCGCAGGGAAGGTCGGCGTTGGCCCTCTGAAACCCTTCGCCGAGTTTCAGCCCTTTCTGTACATTAGTTTTCGAGTTATTAACGTTTTCCTGATTTCATCGGGCTATTCCGAAATCCGACGATATCTCGGGAACGAAGGGCCGTAGGGCCCCGGGACCTTCACCATCGTTCTTAGGGCGACGCCCTTGATCGTTTGCACGCATAATTGGAAAATCGAAAAAAATCGAAATTTTCACGTTTTTACCAAAACGAAACGAATTTTACAATTTTTATACCTGAAAAATTTAAAGTTTCGAATTTCGAGCTCAAACTCGCAGGGAAGGTCGGCGTTGGCCCTCTGAAACCCTTCGCCGAGTTTCAGCCATTTCTGTACATTAGTTTTCGAGTTATTAACGTTTTTCTGATTTCATCGGGCTATTCCGAAATCCGACGATATCTCGGGAATGAAGGGCCGTAGGGCCCCGGGACCTTCACCATCGTTCATAGGGCGACGCCCTTGATCGTTTGCAGGCATAATTGGAAAATCGAAAAAATCGAAATTTTCACGTTTTTACCAAAACGAAACGAATATTACAATTTTTATACCTGAAAATTTTAAATTTTCGAATTTCGAGCTCAAACTCGCAGGGAAGGTCGGCGTTGGCCCTCTGAAACCCTTCGCCGAGTTTCAGCCCTTTCTGTACCTTAGTTTTCGAGTTATTAACGTTTTCCTGATTTCATCGGGCTATTCCGAAAACCGACGATATCTCGGGAACGAAGGGCCGTAGGGCCCCGGGACCTTTACCATCGTTCTTAGGGCGACGCCCTTAATCGTTTGCACGCATAATTGGAAAATCGAAAAAATCGAAATTTTCACGTTTTTACCAAAACGAAACGAATTTTACAATTTTTATACCTGAAAAATTTAAAGTTTCGAATTTCGAGCTCAAACTCGCAGGGAAGGTCGGCGTTGGCCCTCTGAAACCCTTCGCCGAGTTTCAGCCATTTCTGTACATTAGTTTTCGAGTTATTAACGTTTTCCTGATTTCATCGGGCTATTCCGAAATCCGACGATATCTCGGGAACGAAGGGCCGTAGGGCCCCGGGACCTTCACCATCGTTCTTAGGGCGACGCCCTTGATCGTTTGCACGCATAATTGGAAAATCGAAAAAATCGAAATTTTCACGTTTTTACCAAAACGAAACGAATTTTACAATTTTTATACCTGAAAAATTTAAAGTTTCGAATTTCGAGCTCAAACTCGCAGGGAAGGTCGGCGTTGGCCCTCTGAAACCCTTCGCCGAGTTTCAGCCATTTCTGTACATTAGTTTTCGAGTTATTAACGTTTTTCTGATTTCATCGGGCTATTCCGAAATCCGACGATATCTCGGGAACGAAGGGCCGTAGGGCCCCGGGACCTTCGCCATCGTTCTTAGGGCGACGCCCTTGATCGTTTGCAGGCATAATTGGAAAATCGAAAAAATCGAAATTTTCACGTTTTTACCAAAACGAAACGAATATTACAATTTTTATACCTGAAAACTTTAAATTTTCGAATTTCGAGCTCAAACTCGCAGGGAAGGTCGGCGTTGGCCCTCTGAAACCCTTCGCCGAGTTTCAGCCATTTCTGTAGAGTAGTTTTCGAGTTATTAACGTTTTCCTGATTTCATCGGGCTATTCCGAAATCCGACGATATCTCGGGAACGAAGGGCCGTAGGGCCCCGGGACCTTCACCATCGTTCTTAGGGCGACGCCCTTAATCGTTTGCACGCATAATTGGAAAATCGAAAAAAATCGAAATTTTCACGTTTTTACCAAAACGAAACGAATTTTACAAGTTTTTATACCTGAAAAATTTAAATTTTCGAATTTCGAGCTCAAACTCGCAGGGAAGGTCGGCGTTGGCCCTCTGAAACCCTTCGCCGAGTTTCAGCCCTTTCTGTACCTTAGTTTTCGAGTTATTAACGTTTTCCTGATTTCATCGGGCTATTCCGAAAACCGACGATATCTCGGGAACGAAGGGCCGTAGGGCCCCGGGACCTTCACCATCGTTCTTAGGGCGACGCCCTTAATCGTTTTCACGCATAATTGGAAAATCGAAAAAATCGAAATTTTCACGTTTTTACCAAAACGAAACGAATTTTACAATTTCTATACCTGAAAAATTTAAATTTTCGAATTTCGAGCTCAAACTCGCAGGGAAGGTCGGCGTTGGCCCTCTGAAACCCTTCGCCGAGTTTTAGCCCTGTCTGTACATTAGTTTTCGAGTTATTAACGTTTTCCTGATTTCATCGGGCTATTCCGAAATCCGACGATATCTCGGGAACGAAGGGCCGTAGGGCCCCGGGACCTTCACCATCGTTCTTAGGGCGACGCCCTTGATCGTTTGCACGCATAATTGGAAAATCGAAAAAAATCGAAATTTTCACGTTTTTACCAAAACGAAACGAATATTACAATTTTTATACCTGAAAATTTTAAATTTTCGAATTTCGAGCTCAAACTCGCAGGGAAGGTCGGCGTTGGCCCTCTGAAACCCTTCGCCGAGTTTCAGCCATTTCTGTAGAGTAGTTTTCGAGTTATTAACGTTTTCCTGATTTCATCGGGCTATTCCGAAATCCGACGATATCTCGGGAACGAAGGGCCGTAGGGCCCCGGGACCTTCACCATCGTTCTTAGGGCGACGCCCTTGATCGTTTGCACGCATAATTGGAAAATCGAAAAAAATCGAAATTTTCACGTTTTTACCAAAACGAAACGAATTTTACAATTTTTATACCTGAAAAATTTAGTTTCGAATTTCGAGCTCAAACTCGCAGGGAAGGTCGGCGTTGGCCCTCTGAAACCCTTCGCCGAGTTTCAGCCATTTCTGTACATTAGTTTTCGAGTTATTAACGTTTTCCTGATTTCATCGGGCTATTCCGAAATCCGACGTTATCTCGGGAACGAAGGGCCGTAGGGCCCCGGGACCTTCACCATCGTTCTTAGGGCGACGCCCTTGATCGTTTGCAGGCATAATTGGAAAATCGAAAAAATCGAAATTTTCACGTTTTTACCAAAACGAAACGAATTTTACAATTTTTATACCTGAAAATTTTAAATTTTCGAATTTCGAGCTCAAACTCGCACGGAAGGTCGGCGTTGGCCCTCTGAAACCCTTCGCCGAGTTTCAGCCATTTCTGTACATTAGTTTTCGAGTTATTAACGTTTTCCTGATTTCATCGGGCTATTCCGAAATCCGACGATATCTCGGGAACGAAGGGCCGTAGGGCCCCGGGACCTTCACCATCGTTCTTAGGGCGACGCCCTTGATCGTTTGCACGCATAATTGGAAAATCGAAAAAAATCGAAATTTTCACGTTTTTACCAAAACGAAACGAATATTACAATTTTTATACCTGAAAATTTTAAATTTTCGAATTTCGAGCTCAAACTCGCAGGGAAGGTCGGCGTTGGCCCTCTGAAACCCTTCGCCGAGTTTCAGCCATTTCTGTAGAGTAGTTTTCGAGTTATTAACGTTTTCCTGATTTCATCGGGCTATTCCGAAATCCGACGATATCTCGGGAACGAAGGGCCGTAGGGCCCCGGGACCTTCACCATCGTTCTTAGGGTGACGCCCTTAATCGTTTGCACGCATAATTGGAAAATCGAAAAAATCGAAATTTTCACGTTTTTACCAAAACGAAACGAATATTACAATTTTTATACCTGAAAATTTTAAATTTTCGAATTTCGAGCTCAAACTCGCAGGGAAGGTCGGCGTTGGCCCTCTGAAACCCTTCGCCGAGTTTCAGCCCTTTCTGTACATTAGTTTTCGAGTTATTAACGTTTTCCTGATTTCATCGGGCTATTCCGAAATCCGACGATATCTCGGGAACGAAGGGCCGTAGGGCCCCGGGACCTTCACCATCGTTCTTAGGGCGACGCCCTTGATCGTTTGCACGCATAATTGGAAAATCGAAAAAATCGAAATTTTCACGTTTTTACCAAAACGAAACGAATTTTACAATTTTTATACCTGAAAAATTTAAAGTTTAGAATTTCGAGCTCAAACTCGCAGGGAAGGTCGGCGTTGGCCCTCTGAAACCCTTCGCCGAGTTTCAGCCATTTCTGTACATTAGTTTTCGAGTTATTAACGTTTTTCTGATTTCATCGGGCTATTCCGAAATCCGACGATATCTCGGGAACGAAGGGCCGTAGGGCCCCGGGACCTTCACCATCGTTCTTAGGGCGACGCCCTTAATCGTTTGCACGCATAATTGGAAAATCGAAAAAATCGAAATTTTCACGTTTTTACCAAAACGAAACGAATTTTACAAGTTTTTATACCTGAAAATTTTAAATTTTCGAATTTCGAGCTCAAACTCGCAGGGAAGGTCGGCGTTGGCCCTCTGAAACCCTTCGCCGAGTTTCAGCCCTTTCTGTACCTTAGTTTTCGAGTTATTAACATTTTCCTGATTTCATCGGGCTATTCCGAAATCCGACGATATCTCGGGAACGAAGGGCCGTAGGGCCCCGGGACCTTCACCATCGTTCTTAGGGCGACGCCCTTAATCGTTTGCACGCATAATTGGAAAATCGAAAAAAATCGAAATTTTCACGTTTTTACCAAAACGAAACGAATATTATTACAATTTTTATACCTGAAAATTTTAAATTTTCGAATTTCGAGCTCAAACTCGCAGGGAAAGTCGGCGTTGGCCCTCTGAAACCCTTCGCCGAGTTTCAGCCCTTTCTGTACCTTAGTTTTCGAGTTATTAACGTTTTCCTGATTTCATCGGGCTATTCCGAAATCCGACGATATCTCGGGAACGAAGGGCCGTAGGGCCCCGGGACCTTCACCATCGTTCTTAGGGCGACGCCCTTGATCGTTTGCAGGCATAATTGGAAAATCGAAAAAATCGAAATTTTCACGTTTTTACCAAAACGAAACGAATTTTACAATTTTTATACCTGAAAAATTTAAATTTTCGAATTTCGAGCTCAAACTCGCAGGGAAGGTCGGCGTTGGCCCTCTGAAACCCTTCGCCGAGTTTCAGCCCTTTCTGTACATTAGTTTTCGAGTTATTAACGTTTTCCTGATTTCATCGGGCTATTCAGAAAACCGACGATATCTCGGGAACGAAGGGCCGTAGGGCCCCGGGACCTTCACCATCGTTCTTAGGGCGACGCCCTTGATCGTTTGCACGCATAATTGGAAAATCGAAATTTTTACGTTTTTACCAAAACGAAACGAATTTTACAATTTTTATACCTGAAAAATTTAGTTTCGAATTTCGAGCTCAAACTCGCAGGGAAGGTCGGCGTTGGCCCTCTGAAACCCTTCGCCGAGTTTCAGCCATTTCTGTACATTAGTTCTCGAGTTATTAACGTTTTCCTGATTTCATCGGGCTATTCCGAAATCCGACGTTATCTCGGGAACGAAGGGCCGTAGGGCCTCGGGACCTTCACCATCGTTCTTAGGGCGACGCCCTTGATCGTTTGCAGGCATAATTGGAAAATCGAAAAAATCGAAATTTTCACGTTTTTACCAAAACGAAACGAATTTTACAATTTTTATACCTGAAAATTTTAAATTTTCGAATTTCGAGCTCAAACTCGCACGGAAGGTCGGCGTTGGCCCTCTGAAACCCTTCGCCGAGTTTCAGCCATTTCTGTACATTAGTTTTCGAGTAATTAACGTTTTCCTGATTTCATTGGGCTATTCTGAAATCCGACGATATCTCGGGAACGAAGGGCCGTAGGGCCCCGGGACCTTCACCATCGTTCTTAGGGCGACGCCCTTAATCGTTTGCACGCATAATTGGAAAATCGAAAAAATCTAAATTTTCACGTTTTTACCAAAACGAAACGAATTTTACAATTTTTATAACTGAAAAATTTAAATTTTCGAATTTCGAGCTCAAACTCGCAGGGAAGGTCGGCGTTGGCCCTCTGAAACCCTTCGCCGAGTTTCAGCCATTTCTGTAGAGTAGTTTTCGAGTTATTAACGTTTTCCTGATTTCATCGGGCTATTCCGAAATCCGACGATATCTCGGGAACGAAGGGCCGTAGGGCCCCGGGACCTTCACCATCGTTCTTAGGGCGACGCCCTTAATCGTTTGCACGCATAATTGGAAAATCGAAAAAATCGAAATTTTCACGTTTTTACCAAAACGAAACGAATTTTACAATTTTTATACCTGAAAATTTTAAATTTTCGAATTTCGAGCTCAAACTCGCAGGGAAGGTCGGCGTTGGCCCTCTGAAACCCTTCGCCGAGTTTCAGCCCTTTCTGTACCTTAGTTTTCGAGTTATTAACATTTTCCTGATTTCATCGGGCTATTCCGAAATCCGACGATATCTGGGGAACGAAGGGCCGTAGGGCCCCGGGACCTTCACCATCGTTCTTAGGGCGACGCCCTTAATCGTTTGCACGCATAATTGGAAAATCGAAAAAATCGAAATTTTCACGTTTGTACCAAAACGAAACGAATTTTACAATTTTTATACCTGAAAAATTTAAATTTTCGAATTTCGAGCTCAAACTCGCAGGGAAGGTCGGCGTTGGCCCTCTGAAACCCTTCGCCGAGTTTCAGCCCTTTCTGTACCTTAGTTTTCGAGTTATTAACGTTTTCCTGATTTCATCGGGCTATTCCGAAATCCGACGATATCTCGGGAACGAAGGGCCGTAGGGCCCCGGGACCTTCACCATCGTTCTTAGGGCGACGCCCTTAATCGTTTGCACGCATAATTGGAAAATCGAAAAAATCGAAATTTTCACGTTTTTACCAAAACGAAACGAATTTTACAATTTTTATACCTGAAAATTTTAAATTTTCGAATTTCGAGCTCAAACTCGCAGGGAAGGTCGGCGTTGGCCCTCTGAAACCCTTCGCCGAGTTTCAGCCCTTTCTGTACCTTAGTTTTCGAGTTATTAACATTTTCCTGATTTCATCGGGCTATTCCGAAATCCGACGATATCTCGGGAACGAAGGGCCGTAGGGCCCCGGGACCTTCACCATCGTTCTTAGGGCGACGCCCTTAATCGTTTGCACGCATAATTGGAAAATCGAAAAAATCGAAATTTTCACGTTTGTACCAAAACGAAACGAATTTTACAATTTTTATACCTGAAAAATTTAAATTTTCGAATTTCGAGCTCAAACTCGCAGGGAAGGTCGGCGTTGGCCCTCTGAAACCCTTCGCCGAGTTTCACCCATTTCTGTAGAGTAGTTTTCGAGTTATTAACGTTTTCCTGATTTCATCGGGCTATTCCGAAATCCGACGATATCTCGGGAACGAAGGGCCGTAGGGCCCCGGGACCTTCACCATCGTTCTTAGGGCGACGCCCTTAATCGTTTGCACGCATAATTGGAAAATCGAAAAAATCGAAATTTTCACGTTTTTACCAAAACGAAACGAATTTTACAATTTTTATACCTGAAAATTTTAAATTTTCGAATTTCGAGCTCAAACTCGCACGGAAGGTCGGCGTTGGCCCTCTGAAACCCTTCGCCGAGTTTCAGCCCTTTCTGTACATTAGTTTTCGAGTTATTAACGTTTTCCTGATTTCATCGGGCTATTCCGAAATCCGACGATATCTCGGGAACGAAGGGCCGTAGGGCCCCGGGACCTTCACCATCGTTCTTAGGGCGACGCCCTTGATCGTTTGCACGCATAATTGGAAAATCGAAAAAATCGAAATTTTCACGTTTTTACCAAAACGAAACGAATTTTACAATTTTTATACCTGAAAATTTTAAATTTTCGAATTTCGAGCTCAAACTCGCAGGGAAGGTCGGCGTTGGCCCTCTGAAACCCTTCGCCGAGTTTCAGCCATTTCTGTAGAGTAGTTTTCGAGTTATTAACGTTTTCCTGATTTCATCGGGCTATTCCGAAATCCGACGATACCTCGGGAACGAAGGGCCGTAGGGCCCCGGGACCTTCACCATCGTTCTTAGGGCGACGCCCTTAATCGTTTGCACGCATAATTGGAAAATCGAAAAAATCGAAATTTTCACGTTTTTACCAAAACGAAACGAATATTACAATTTTTATACCTGAAAATTTTAAATTTTCGAATTTCGAGCTCAAGCTCGCAGGGAAGGTCGGCGTTGGCCCTCTGAAACCCTTCGCCGAGTTTCAGCCCTTTCTGTACCTTAGTTTTCGAGTTATTAACATTTTCCTGATTTCATCGGGCTATTCGGAAATCCGACGATATCTCGGGAACGAAGGGCCGTAGGGCCCCGGGACCTTCACCATCGTTCTTAGGGCGACGCCCTTAATCGTTTGCACGCATAATTGGAAAATCGAAAAAATCGAAATTTTCACGTTTTTACCAAAACGAAACGAATATTACAATTTTTATACCTGAAAATTTTAAATTTTCGAATTTCGAGCTCAAACTCGCAGGGAAGGTCGGCGTTGGCCCTCTGAAACCCTTCGCCGAGTTTCAGCCCTTTCTGTACCTTAGTTTTCGAGTTATTAACGTTTTCCTGATTTCATCGGGCTATTCCGAAATCCGACGATATCTCGGGAACGAAGGGCCGTAGGGCCCCGGGACCTTCACCATCGTTCTTAGGGCGACGCCCTTAATCGTTTGCACGCATAATTGGAAAATCGAAAAAATCGAAATTTTCACGTTTTTACCAAAACGAAACGAATTTTACAAGTTTTTATACCTGAAAAATTTAAATTTTCGAATTTCGAGCTCAAACTCGCAGGGAAGGTCGGCGTTGGCCCTCTGAAACCCTTCGCCAGTTTCAGCCCTTTCTGTACCTTAGTTTTCGAGTTATTAACGTTTTCCTGATTTCATCGGGCTATTCCGAAAACCGACGATATCTCGGGAACGAAGGGCCGTAGGGCCCCGGGACCTTCACCATCGTTCTTAGGGCGACGCCCTTGATCGTTTGCACGCATAATTGGAAAATCGAAAAAATCGAAATTTTCACGTTTTTACCAAAACGAAACGAATTTTACAATTTTTATACCTGAAAAATTTAAAGTTTCGAATTTCGAGCTCAAACTCGCAGGGAAGGTCGACGTTGGCCCTCTGAAACCCTTCGCCGAGTTTCAGCCATTTCTGTACATTAGTTTTCGAGTTATTAACGTTTTTCTGATTTCATCGGGCTATTCCGAAATCCGACGATATCTCGGGAACGAAGGGCCGTAGGGCCCCGGGACCTTCACCATCGTTCTTAGGGCGACGCCCTTGATCGTTTGCAGGCATAATTGGAAAATCGAAAAAAATCGAAATTTTCACGTTTTTACCAAAACGAAACGAATATTACAATTTTTATACCTGAAAACTTTAAATTTTCGAATTTCGAGCTCAAACTCGCAGGGAAGGTCGGCGTTGGCCCTCTGAAACCCTTCGCCGAGTTTCAGCCATTTCTGTACATTAGTTTTCGAGTTATTAACGTTTTTCTGATTTCATCGGGCTATTCCGAAATCCGACGATATCTCGGGAACGAAGGGCCGTAGGGCCCCGGGACCTTCACCATCGTTCTTAGGGCGACGCCCTTAATCGTTTGCACGCATAATTGGAAAATCGAAAAAATCGAAATTTTCACGTTTTTACCAAAACTAAACGAATTTTACAATTTTTATACCTGAAAATTTTAAATTTTCGAATTTCGAGCTCAAACTCGCACGGAAGGTCGGCGTTGGCCCTCTGAAACCCTTCGCCGAGTTTCAGCCCTTTCTGTACATTAGTTTTCGAGTTATTAACGTTTTCCTGATTTCATCGGGCTATTCCGAAATCCGACGATATCTCGGGAACGAAGGGCCGTAGGGCCCCGGGACCTTCACCATCGTTCTTAGGGCGACGCCCTTGATCGTTTGCACGCATAATTGGAAAATCGAAAAAAAATCGAAATTTTCACGTTTTTACCAAAACGAAACGAATTTTACAATTTTTATACCTGAAAAATTTAAAGTTTCGAATTTCGAGCTCAAACTCGCAGGGAAGGTCGGCGTTGGCCCTCTGAAACCCTTCGCCGAGTTTCAGCCATTTCTGTACATTAGTTTTCAAATTATTAACGTTTTTCTGATTTCATCGGGCTATTCCGAAATCCGACGATATCTCGGGAATGAAGGGCCGTAGGGCCCCGGGACCTTCACCATCGTTCTTAGGGCGACGCCCTTAATCGTTTGCACGCATAATTGGAAAATCGAAAAAATCGAAATTTTCACGTTTTTACCAAAACGAAACGAATATTACAATTTTTATACCTGAAAATTTTAAATTTTCGAATTTCGAGCTCAAACTCGCAGGGAAGGTCGGCGTTGGCCCTCTGAAACCCTTCGCCGAGTTTCAGCCCTTTCTGTACCTTAGTTTTCGAGTTATTAACGTTTTCCTGATTTCATCGGGCTATTCCGAAATCCGACGATATCTCGGGAACGAAGGGCCGTAGGGCCCCGGGACCTTCACCATCGTTCTTAGGGCGACGCCCTTAATCGTTTGCACGCATAATTGGAAAATCGAAAAAATCGAAATTTTCACGTTTTTACCAAAACGAAACGAATATTACAATTTTTATACCTGAAAATTTTAAATTTTCGAATTTCGAGCTCAAACTCGCAGGGAAGGTCGGCGTTGGCCCTCTGAAACCCTTCGCCGAGTTTCAGCCCTTTCTGTACCTTAGTTTTCGAGTTATTAACATTTTCCTGATTTCATCGGGCTATTCCGAAATCCGACGATATCTCGGGAACGAAGGGCCGTAGGGCCCCGGGACCTTCACCATCGTTCTTAGGGCGACGCCCTTAATCGTTTGCACGCATAATTGGGAAATCGAAAAAATCGAAATTTTCACGTTTTTACCAAAACGAAACGAATATTACAATTTTTATACCTGAAAATTTTAAATTTTCGAATTTCGAGCTCAAACTCGCAGGGAAGGTCGGCGTTGGCCCTCTGAAACCCTTCGCCGAGTTTCAGCCCTTTCTGTACATTAGTTTTCGAGTTATTAACGTTTTCCTGATTTCATCGGGCTATTCCGAAATCCGACGATATCTCGGGAACGAAGGGCCGTAGGGCCCCGGGACCTTCACCATCGTTCTTAGGGCGACGCCCTTGATCGTTTGCACGCATAATTGGAAAATCGAAAAAAATCGAAATTTTCACGTTTTTACCAAAACGAAACGAATTTTACAATTTTTATACCTGAAAAATTTAAAGTTTCGAATTTCGAGCTCAAACTCGCAGGGAAGGTCGGCGTTGGCCCTCTGAAACCCTTCGCCGAGTTTCAGCCCTTTCTGTACATTAGTTTTCGAGTTATTAACGTTTTCCTGATTTCATCGGGCTATTCCGAAATCCGACGATATCTCGGGAACGAAGGGCCGTAGGGCCCCGGGACCTTCACCATCGTTCTTAGGGCGACGCCCTTGATCGTTTGCACGCATAATTGGAAAATCGAAAAAAATCGAAATTTTCACGTTTTTACCAAAACGAAACGAATTTTACAATTTTTATACCTGAAAAATTTAAAGTTTCGAATTTCGAGCTCAAACTCGCAGGGAAGGTCGGCGTTGGCCCTCTGAAACCCTTCGCCGAGTTTCAGCCATTTCTGTACATTAGTTTTCGAGTTATTAACGTTTTTCTGATTTCATCGGGCTATTCCGAAATCCGACGATATCTCGGGAATGAAGGGCCGTAGGGCCCCGGGACCTTCACCATCGTTCATAGGGCGACGCCCTTGATCGTTTGCAGGCATAATTGGAAAATCGAAAAAATCGAAATTTTCACGTTTTTACCAAAACGAAACGAATATTACAATTTTTATACCTGAAAATTTTAAATTTTCGAATTTCGAGCTCAAACTCGCAGGGAAGGTCGGCGTTGGCCCTCTGAAACCCTTCGCCGAGTTTCAGCCCTTTCTGTACCTTAGTTTTCGAGTTATTAACGTTTTCCTGATTTCATCGGGCTATTCCGAAAACCGACGATATCTCGGGAACGAAGGGCCGTAGGGCCCCGGGACCTTTACCATCGTTCTTAGGGCGACGCCCTTAATCGTTTGCACGCATAATTGGAAAATCGAAAAAATCGAAATTTTCACGTTTTTACCAAAACGAAACGAATTTTACAATTTTTATACCTGAAAAATTTAAAGTTTCGAATTTCGAGCTCAAACTCGCAGGGAAGGTCGGCGTTGGCCCTCTGAAACCCTTCGCCGAGTTTCAGCCATTTCTGTACATTAGTTTTCGAGTTATTAACGTTTTCCTGATTTCATCGGGCTATTCCGAAATCCGACGATATCTCGGGAACGAAGGGCCGTAGGGCCCCGGGACCTTCACCATCGTTCTTAGGGCGACGCCCTTGATCGTTTGCACGCATAATTGGAAAATCGAAAAAATCGAAATTTTCACGTTTTTACCAAAACGAAACGAATTTTACAATTTTTATACCTGAAAAATTTAAAGTTTCGAATTTCGAGCTCAAACTCGCAGGGAAGGTCGGCGTTGGCCCTCTGAAACCCTTCGCCGAGTTTCAGCCATTTCTGTACATTAGTTTTCGAGTTATTAACGTTTTTCTGATTTCATCGGGCTATTCCGAAATCCGACGATATCTCGGGAACGAAGGGCCGTAGGGCCCCGGGACCTTCACCATCGTTCTTAGGGCGACGCCCTTGATCGTTTGCAGGCATAATTGGAAAATCGAAAAAATCGAAATTTTCACGTTTTTACCAAAACGAAACGAATATTACAATTTTTATACCTGAAAACTTTAAATTTTCGAATTTCGAGCTCAAACTCGCAGGGAAGGTCGGCGTTGGCCCTCTGAAACCCTTCGCCGAGTTTCAGCCATTTCTGTAGAGTAGTTTTCGAGTTATTAACGTTTTCCTGATTTCATCGGGCTATTCCGAAATCCGACGATATCTCGGGAACGAAGGGCCGTAGGGCCCCGGGACCTTCACCATCGTTCTTAGGGCGACGCCCTTAATCGTTTGCACGCATAATTGGAAAATCGAAAAAAATCGAAATTTTCACGTTTTTACCAAAACGAAACGAATTTTACAAGTTTTTATACCTGAAAAATTTAAATTTTCGAATTTCGAGCTCAAACTCGCAGGGAAGGTCGGCGTTGGCCCTCTGAAACCCTTCGCCGAGTTTCAGCCCTTTCTGTACCTTAGTTTTCGAGTTATTAACGTTTTCCTGATTTCATCGGGCTATTCCGAAAACCGACGATATCTCGGGAACGAAGGGCCGTAGGGCCCCGGGACCTTCACCATCGTTCTTAGGGCGACGCCCTTAATCGTTTGCACGCATAATTGGAAAATCGAAAAAATCGAAATTTTCACGTTTTTACCAAAACGAAACGAATTTTACAATTTCTATACCTGAAAAATTTAAATTTTCGAATTTCGAGCTCAAACTCGCAGGGAAGGTCGGCGTTGGCCCTCTGAAACCCTTCGCCGAGTTTTACCCCTGTCTGTACATTAGTTTTCGAGTTATTAACGTTTTCCTGATTTCATCGGGCTATTCCGAAATCCGACGATATCTCGGGAACGAAGGGCCGTAGGGCCCCGGGACCTTCACCATCGTTCTTAGGGCGACGCCCTTGATCGTTTGCACGCATAATTGGAAAATCGAAAAAAATCGAAATTTTCACGTTTTTACCAAAACGAAACGAATTTTACAATTTTTATACCTGAAAAATTTAGTTTCGAATTTCGAGCTCAAACTCGCAGGGAAGGTCGGCGTTGGCCCTCTGAAACCCTTCGCCGAGTTTCAGCCATTTCTGTACATTAGTTTTCGAGTTATTAACGTTTTCCTGATTTCATCGGGCTATTCCGAAATCCGACGTTATCTCGGGAACGAAGGGCCGTAGGGCCCCGGGACCTTCACCATCGTTCTTAGGGCGACGCCCTTGATCGTTTGCAGGCATAATTGGAAAATCGAAAAAATCGAAATTTTCACGTTTTTACCAAAACGAAACGAATTTTACAATTTTTATACCTGAAAATTTTAAATTTTCGAATTTCGAGCTCAAACTCGCACGGAAGGTCGGCGTTGGCCCTCTGAAACCCTTCGCCGAGTTTCAGCCATTTCTGTACATTAGTTTTCGAGTTATTAACGTTTTCCTGATTTCATCGGGCTATTCCGAAATCCGACGATATCTCGGGAACGAAGGGCCGTAGGGCCCCGGGACCTTCACCATCGTTCTTAGGGCGACGCCCTTGATCGTTTGCACGCATAATTGGAAAATCGAAAAAAATCGAAATTTTCACGTTTTTACCAAAACGAAACGAATATTACAATTTTTATACCTGAAAATTTTAAATTTTCGAATTTCGAGCTCAAACTCGCAGGGAAGGTCGGCGTTGGCCCTCTGAAACCCTTCGCCGAGTTTCAGCCATTTCTGTAGAGTAGTTTTCGAGTTATTAACGTTTTCCTGATTTCATCGGGCTATTCCGAAATCCGACGATATCTCGGGAACGAAGGGCCGTAGGGCCCCGGGACCTTCACCATCGTTCTTAGGGTGACGCCCTTAATCGTTTGCACGCATAATTGGAAAATCGAAAAAATCGAAATTTTCACGTTTTTACCAAAACGAAACGAATATTACAATTTTTATACCTGAAAATTTTAAATTTTCGAATTTCGAGCTCAAACTCGCAGGGAAGGTCGGCGTTGGCCCTCTGAAACCCTTCGCCGAGTTTCAGCCCTTTCTGTACATTAGTTTTCGAGTTATTAACGTTTTCCTGATTTCATCGGGCTATTCCGAAATCCGACGATATCTCGGGAACGAAGGGCCGTAGGGCCCCGGGACCTTCACCATCGTTCTTAGGGCGACGCCCTTGATCGTTTGCACGCATAATTGGAAAATCGAAAAAATCGAAATTTTCACGTTTTTACCAAAACGAAACGAATTTTACAATTTTTATACCTGAAAAATTTAAAGTTTAGAATTTCGAGCTCAAACTCGCAGGGAAGGTCGGCGTTGGCCCTCTGAAACCCTTCGCCGAGTTTCAGCCATTTCTGTACATTAGTTTTCGAGTTATTAACGTTTTTCTGATTTCATCGGGCTATTCCGAAATCCGACGATATCTCGGGAACGAAGGGCCGTAGGGCCCCGGGACCTTCACCATCGTTCTTAGGGCGACGCCCTTAATCGTTTGCACGCATAATTGGAAAATCGAAAAAATCGAAATTTTCACGTTTTTACCAAAACGAAACGAATTTTACAAGTTTTTATACCTGAAAATTTTAAATTTTCGAATTTCGAGCTCAAACTCGCAGGGAAGGTCGGCGTTGGCCCTCTGAAACCCTTCGCCGAGTTTCAGCCCTTTCTGTACCTTAGTTTTCGAGTTATTAACATTTTCCTGATTTCATCGGGCTATTCCGAAATCCGACGATATCTCGGGAACGAAGGGCCGTAGGGCCCCGGGACCTTCACCATCGTTCTTAGGGCGACGCCCTTAATCGTTTGCACGCATAATTGGAAAATCGAAAAAAATCGAAATTTTCACGTTTTTACCAAAACGAAACGAATATTATTACAATTTTTATACCTGAAAATTTTAAATTTTCGAATTTCGAGCTCAAACTCGCAGGGAAAGTCGGCGTTGGCCCTCTGAAACCCTTCGCCGAGTTTCAGCCCTTTCTGTACCTTAGTTTTCGAGTTATTAACGTTTTCCTGATTTCATCGGGCTATTCCGAAATCCGACGATATCTCGGGAACGAAGGGCCGTAGGGCCCCGGGACCTTCACCATCGTTCTTAGGGCGACGCCCTTGATCGTTTGCAGGCATAATTGGAAAATCGAAAAAATCGAAATTTTCACGTTTTTACCAAAACCAAAGACAATATAGGTTACAGACGGCTCGTCAAATGCAATACGGAGGCGAATAGGAAAGGAGCCCGGCTCCCAAAACCCTGGCTCCACGACCGATTTCAACAGTTAGCCTTTGCTATCCACCAAGAGATGGTGCACGACCCGAAGGCACTGTTGCCTTGAGTTTTCGTAATATCGTAAATAAGGAAAAATGCACTGAATTGTTCGGTTTTTCTGACCTACTGGTTTAGAGAGGTAACCGGGTGAGTGTGAGTCATCCAATTTACAATTTGAGAAGATGGACCGGCCCGTTCAATTTCATCGCATTAAAATAGTCTCGTTCCAAACGGTAGGTCACCCCCTATCGATTAATAAAGAATCCAAAATAATCGGTCAGATAAAATCAAAGGCCCCTTTGCAATATTGTCCTATAAATATGAGCATTAATTCAAATAGATTGATGATAAAGTTAGGTAATAAGGGCTATAATAGAAATGTCTATAATTGATTTTAACGGTTTAATGCATTGAATCAAAATTTATTTCCGGCCATTATGATATTTTAAACAATTATTCTAAGTGCGGACTTTTCACTTCAATATCTATTTTCAATATAGGTGTACAGTCTATCAAGAGATATACCGTGTGTATAATTTTGACTCTTCAAGTGGTTTGCGGTTTTTCTAGCCCAGGCTATACATACTGAAAAAACATATAGCTTTCACTGCGTTTTGTTCTACAGATATCGGAAAGTTTTAAATGGTAGGACGGACCTATAGAAAGAGCACTGTATGACCATATACAGCTAGAATTTCCCTGTTTTTTATAAACAATGGGGTAAGGTGTGAAAATCGATTTTATCCTCAAAGAATTTTCCGGTTGCATTTTAGAGAAAAGTGGTCCATAGGAAAGTTGTAGAGAATAAACAGACGGTTAATTTGGTTCTTTATAAATTAAAATCGATAAATAAACAATTGAGTTATTAGCAAAAAACCATCAATTTTTTTATTATTTTATAAATGCTAATAACTCTTGCAATAATAGTGATAAGTGAAATGTAATACACGAGTTATGAAGCCTTTATGGGTCTTTATAAGTGTGAAAAATTTCAGCCAGATCGGTTTATTAGTTTACGAGATATCTTATTTGTTTATCCCAGAGACTCAATGTTTAAACAATTAAGCTGGCCCAGGCTACAATCCTAGAGATATTTAATAAAGTGGAATAGTTTGCTTGAATGCCGAACTATAAGTTAAGTTTGCAAAACAACTTATTTTTAATGAAATTGTTGTTAAAAAAATAATTTTAAAAAGGGTCTAATTTTTTTGCTTATAAACAAATTGAATAACTTTTTTATCTATTGTTACACACGTTTTTAATAAATTGCATTAAAAGGTGGTAAAAAAACTCTTTCATTTAAAAAAAAAGGTTCTACGGCGAATGGAAGCCGAGATAGCAACATTTTTTAAAAAAATCATCTTTATAAATATTAAAAGCCGAAATTTTCACCAATTTTAAATAAAGACCTAAATTTTATTAGAGGATTTATGGGTTTAATATCCATGCACCTTGAAAAAAGTTGTAGCCCTTTAAAGTTAAGGTTTTCGCCCAGGCCCACGATGTCGTAGTTGGACGCGCTATATTTTTTTTCGATATCTCGGCTTCTAGGCAACCTAGAACCTTCATTTTTTTATTCTGTTGTAACTCGACGAAATATTAACATCTAACCTATCGGGTGTTTTTTTAAATTTTACCTCATAGTAGGCTGTGGACAGTGTTTGTGAATGCGCCTTACTAAAAAATGTCAAAATTGACACAACCTCACTTTTTTAGTAAAAATTGAAACTGCTCCAATCGGTTAATAGTGTCTTGAAAAAGACGGCTCACTCATCTACGCCTAATTAATAGAGCCAAGCTGTCTTTTTCAAGGCACTAGTAACTGATTGGAGCAGTTTCAATTTTAATTAAAAAAGTGAGGGTATGTCAATTTTGACATTTTTTTAGTAAGGCGCATTCACAAACACTATCCACAGCCTACTATGAGGTGAAATTTAAAAAAACACCCGATATTTTTATCGCCGTGGAAAATTGGAAAATTCGATACAATTATTTTTGTGTTTTATAATTACTATTTTAAAATTAATATTTTTTCAAAGGAAGGAAAACTTCTATGTCTTGCCAACAGTTTATTATACAAAACGCAACCGGTTTCGACCTACTGTGAGGTCATCTTCAGGCGTACTAAAAAGAAACAAGAAACCACACTCAGCCAACACAACCGTAAAGTCTTTTCAATTTTCATTTTTCATTTTAAGAAATTTTAAGTTATTTTAAGATATTTTGAGATACTTTACGGTTGTGTTGGCTGAGTGTGGTTTCTTGTTTCTTTTTAGTACGCCTGAAGATGACCTCACAGTAGGTCGAAACCGGTTGCTTTTTGTATAAAAAAGTGTTGGCAAGACATATAAATTTTCCTTCCTATGACTTATCATGGCCAACTTTGAGTCCTTGGACAACCTCCTTTTGTTAATATTTTTTCATCGTCCTAGAAAATCACGGATAAATTCAATACATACAATGATCACATTTTTTTACAATTTAAATGCTAATTTTTTGCAGCAGTCTTTGTTTTTTAAATTTTGTATAAAATTAGTATATTTTACAATTTCATTGTTACGAATATTATAAATATTTATTTATAAAAAGAATAAATAAGATAAATAAATAAGAATATATTAAGAATAAATAAGAAAAAAGTATTTCTTAAAAAAAGTAGTTTTTCTTGTTAATATAGTTATAAAAGGTAGCTCTCTCTCAATAATAAAACGAATGGCGAATCGCCAGACTCTGTAAGTTAATTTGTTGCTGAGATATTATGTTAATTTGTTTATCCCGGCGGTTTTATTTGTTAAATAGCCGGAATACGATTTGGGGGTTCAAGGGACTCCAAACATATTGCAAACCATACGTAAGAGCCAATAGTTTGTTGGTTTTTAATTTCCGGGGATCCATAACTTATAACACCCCCATTTTTTAGTATAAAAAATGGGTCATTTTTTATAACGCTAACTCGGTTTTTATTGCTTGTAGAGCATTTTTTTTCGTGGGTTATCTAGCTTTCCAACTGTCAAGATTAGAAACTCTTACGACGAGTTAATTGACAATAACGTCGAAAAACACCCGTAAGTGTGTGTGTTTGTTTGTTACTAAATAAACGGATTTGGCTAAAATAATATTGAACAAGACCTGGACTTGAACTAGAAAAAAATTATTGAAACTTGGACCACTCCTGTAAGTGATGCGCACAATGTATTTTTAATTTCGATGTTCGATGTTTATATCGATGTTTATTTATTCAATATTATTAGATAACATCGAAATTTTTTTGCGATGTTTTTCCGATGTATTCTTCTATTTTTAAAAACGATTTTATTTAACTGCAAAGGGCCTTCAATGGGTCTGGCTGGCTAAAATTTGGTACACTACTTGAATAAGTTATTATAACGAGATTAAAATTAAAAGTAAGTACATATTATTTCGCGTTAAAACCTAGGTGGCCAATATCATTCCAAGATTAAATAGTATATTAATTAATAAATTAAACATTTAATAGAACATCCGATTTATTTATTCTTTAATATGTACGAAGGAAAACGCCAACCCAACCTGCCTTAAAAATATTGTATTTTTTTCACATGACAAAAATTCCCGCCTTCAAAACAAACCCGGTTTCCCGACTATGCTATTACTATAAAAGCGGCCGCCTGTAACCTTTGACTTTAATTAGGATGCCGACACCGACAAAGTTAGGAGAAAAGATGGAAACAAGCAGACGGTACACGATGTCGTAAAATGTAAATCGTGAAACACTGCAGTCAATTTTTAACATTCGAAGTGTCTGACGGTGCTGCGAGAATATTATAACGATAACTGATTTGCCTCCGACAACCAGTAGTGCCATCGCGTGGCCCTCAGTCAAAATAACGCTATTTTCTCCCACGAGCCGTCTATAACCTTTATTGTCTTTGCCAAAACGAAACGAATTTTACAATTTTTATACCTGAAAAATTTAAATTTTCGAATTTCGAGCTCAAACTCGCAGGGAAGGTCGGCGTTGGCCCTCTGAAACCCTTCGCCGAGTTTCAGCCCTTTCTGTACATTAGTTTTCGAGTTATTAACGTTTTCCTGATTTCATCGGGCTATTCAGAAAACCGACGATATCTCGGGAACGAAGGGCCGTAGGGCCCCGGGACCTTCACCATCGTTCTTAGGGCGACGCCCTTGATCGTTTGCACGCATAATTGGAAAATCGAAATTTTTACGTTTTTACCAAAACGAAACGAATTTTACAATTTTTATACCTGAAAAATTTAGTTTCGAATTTCGAGCTCAAACTCGCAGGGAAGGTCGGCGTTGGCCCTCTGAAACCCTTCGCCGAGTTTCAGCCATTTCTGTACATTAGTTCTCGAGTTATTAACGTTTTCCTGATTTCATCGGGCTATTCCGAAATCCGACGTTATCTCGGGAACGAAGGGCCGTAGGGCCTCGGGACCTTCACCATCGTTCTTAGGGCGACGCCCTTGATCGTTTGCAGGCATAATTGGAAAATCGAAAAAATCGAAATTTTCACGTTTTTACCAAAACGAAACGAATTTTACAATTTTTATACCTGAAAATTTTAAATTTTCGAATTTCGAGCTCAAACTCGCACGGAAGGTCGGCGTTGGCCCTCTGAAACCCTTCGCCGAGTTTCAGCCATTTCTGTACATTAGTTTTCGAGTAATTAACGTTTTCCTGATTTCATTGGGCTATTCTGAAATCCGACGATATCTCGGGAACGAAGGGCCGTAGGGCCCCGGGACCTTCACCATCGTTCTTAGGGCGACGCCCTTAATCGTTTGCACGCATAATTGGAAAATCGAAAAAATCTAAATTTTCACGTTTTTACCAAAACGAAACGAATTTTACAATTTTTATAACTGAAAAATTTAAATTTTCGAATTTCGAGCTCAAACTCGCAGGGAAGGTCGGCGTTGGCCCTCTGAAACCCTTCGCCGAGTTTCAGCCATTTCTGTAGAGTAGTTTTCGAGTTATTAACGTTTTCCTGATTTCATCGGGCTATTCCGAAATCCGACGATATCTCGGGAACGAAGGGCCGTAGGGCCCCGGGACCTTCACCATCGTTCTTAGGGCGACGCCCTTAATCGTTTGCACGCATAATTGGAAAATCGAAAAAATCGAAATTTTCACGTTTTTACCAAAACGAAACGAATTTTACAATTTTTATACCTGAAAATTTTAAATTTTCGAATTTCGAGCTCAAACTCGCAGGGAAGGTCGGCGTTGGCCCTCTGAAACCCTTCGCCGAGTTTCAGCCCTTTCTGTACCTTAGTTTTCGAGTTATTAACATTTTCCTGATTTCATCGGGCTATTCCGAAATCCGACGATATCTCGGGAACGAAGGGCCGTAGGGCCCCGGGACCTTCACCATCGTTCTTAGGGCGACGCCCTTAATCGTTTGCACGCATAATTGGAAAATCGAAAAAATCGAAATTTTCACGTTTTTACTAAAACCAAACAAATTTTACAAGTTTTTATACCTGAAAAATTTAAATTTTCGAATTTCGAGCTCAAACTCGCAGGGAAGGTCGGCGTTGGCCCTCTGAAACCCTTCGCCGAGTTTCAGCCCTTTCTGTACATTAGTTTTCGAGTTATTAACGTTTTCCTGATTTCATCGGGCTATTCCGAAAACCGACGATATCTCGGGAACTAAGGGCCGTAGGGCCCCGCGACCTTCACCATCGTTCTTAGGGCGACGCCCTTGATCGTTTGCACGCATAATTGGAAAATCGAAATTTTCACGTTTTTGACCAAAACGAAACGAATTTTACAAGTTTTTATAGTTCTCACTCAGTGGTTCTCGCGAACTGGCTCTCATCAGGGCTTCTCACTCACGAGTTCCCACGTAATGGTTCTCACTCACGGGTTCTCACGTACTGGCTCTCATCAGGGGTTCTCACTCACGAGTTCCCACGTAATGGTTCTCACTCACGGGTTTTCACGTACTGGCTCTCATCAGGGGTTCTCACGAGTTGTCACTCACGGGTTCTCATACTCTGGCTCTCACTCACGGGTTCTCACGAGTCGTCACTCACGGGCTCTCATACTCTGGCTCTCACCAGTTCTCACTCGGGTTCTCACTCACGAGTTCTCACTCGGGTTCTCACTCACGAGTTCTCACTCACGGGTTTGCACTCACGGGTTCTCACGTACTGACTCTCACTCTGTTGTTCTCACGAGTTGTCACTCACGGGCTCTCACTGACTAGTTCTCACTCGGGTTCTCACGTACTGGTTCTCATACTCTGGCTTATTTCCTTCTTTTTTTTGACCTCATTTATTTGGGCTTTTATCTTTTTCACTTCAATTCTATTTTCTTTTTGTTTTGTTGGACTTTTTTCCCCTTTATTTTACACTTTCTTCTCTTTGTTTTTTTACTTCTTTACTCCAATATTTTCCCTTTGGACTCTCTCTCTCTCTCTCTCTCTCTCTCTCTCTCCCCTCTCTCTCTCTCTCTCTCTCTCGTTGGACTCTTTGTCGTTGGACTCTCTCGTTGCACTCTCTTGAACTCTTTTTTCTTTCGTTGGAGTCCTTGGACTCTTTTTTTTCTTCTTCGAGGGACTCTCGTTAGACTCTCGTTAGATTCTCTCCTTGAACCATTTTTTTTCTTCTTTCGTTGGACTCTTTCGTTGGATTCTTTTCGTTACATTCTCTTTCGTTGGACCTTTTTTTTTTCTTTTTCGTTGGACTCTCATTCGTTGGACTCTTTCGTTGGACTCTTTTCGTTACACTCTCTTTCGTTACATTCTCTTTCGTTGGACTCTTTGTCGTTGGCCTCTTGTTGCACTCTCTCCTTGAACGCTTTTTTCTTTCGGTGGACTCTCCTTTTTTTTTTTTCTTCTTCTTCGAAGGACTCTCGTTAGACTCTCTCCTTGAACCATTTTATTTTTTCGTTGGACTCTCTTTCGTTGGACTTTTTTCGTTGGACTCTTTCGTTGGACTCTCTTTTCGTTGGACTCTCTTTTCGTTCGACTCTTTTCGGTGCACCCTCTTTCGTTGGACTCTTTGTCGTTGGACTCTCTCGTTGCACTCTCTCCTTGAACTCGTTTTTTCTTCTTTCGTTGGACTCGCCTTGGACTTTTTTTTTTCTTCGAGGGACTCTCGTTAGACTCTCTCCTTGAACCATTTTATTTTTCGTTGGACTCTTTCGTCGGACTCTCTTTCGTTGGACTCTTTCGTTGTACTCTTTCGTTGGACTCTTTCGTTGGATTCTCTTTTCGTTGGACTCTTTTCGGTGCACCCTTTCGTTGGACTCCTACTTCTCCTTGTCCTCTCCTCTCCTCTCCTAGGACTGCTGTTGCAGTCCTCAAATCAAATTTTTCTGCCATTTTTAATTCATAAGAATTAACTGAACTTTGTGAATCTGTATCTTCTTCAACTGTTTGTTCTTTGCAATTTTGAATTCTGTTGTCTAAATTTTCTTTAATAGCTACTATATATTTTTGAATTGAATCTGCAATAGTTTGAATCTCTTGTTTTACCTTACTGTCTAAATGCAAAGTATTAACATGTTCTTCAAATTCTTAAAATTCACTTCTGATTTTTTCAGTTTATTTGACTTACGTGGTGTACTATTCAAATTTGTCCTCGGTTCAGGATCTTTCTTCAAGTTCCTATGGAAAACTCTTCTCTTCTAACAGGTATTTAAATTCGCTGATATCTTGCATAACCGTTTTACGTCCACTTCACTTTAATTACCATTTTTTTTCACTTTTACACTCACTTAGGCAATTTCCTGGCTCGCCGCAATTTCTCTGCGTATCTTCTTCTCCAGCCTCTTCTTACATCTAGTGTAACAAAACAGGATGATGACGCACTTCTTTTTTTACTTTTTCCTTTGTTTTGACTTTCTTTTTGCTGGACTTTTTCGTTTTTTTTTTAAATAATTTTTTGGGACTTTATCATATTTTTTTTTTACTTTTTCTTCTTTTTTTGGACTTCTTATTATTCTTCTTTTTTCTTAACTCTTTTTTTGGACTTTTTCTTTGACTTTCTTCCTTTTGAAACTCTTTTTTTGGACTTTTTCTTCTTTCTTTTTTACTTTTTCTTCTTCTTTTGACTGTTCTTTTTTTACTTTTTTTTACTTTCTTATTTTTCTTTTTTTATTTCTTATTCTTGGTCTTTTCTTCATCATTTTGGCTTTTTCTTCTTTTTTGGACTTATTCTTCATTTTTTGAATTATTTCTTCTTTTTTCTTCTTTTTAGGCTTTCTTCTTTTTTTTCATTTTTTTTCTTTTTTGGACTTTTTTCTTCTTTTTCTGGAGTTTTTGGACATTTTTCCTTTGGTCTTTTTTTGGACTTCTTTTTTTTTCGGTCTTTTTTTAATTTTTTTCCTCTTTTTCTGCACTTTTTCTTCTTCCTTTTCTTGTTTTGGACTTTTTCTACTTTTTCTTGTTTTGGACTTTTCTTTGTTGATTTTTTTACCTTTTCTTCTTATTCTTGTTTTATTTTTGGACGTTTTTTTTTATTTTATTTATTTTTTACTTTCTGCTTTTTCTACTTTTTTTTGGACTTTTGTCTTGTTTAGGAGTTTTCGTTCCTTTTGATTTACTTATTTATTTTTTGACTTTGTTTCTTTTTAAGCTTTCTTCTTTTTTGCACTTTTTATTCTTTTTTTGGACTTTCTCTTCTTTTTCTTTTTTTTTTCTTTTTTCTCTTTTTTTTTTCTTTTTTTTCTTCATCTTTATCATATTTTTTATTCTTTTACTTCTTGTTTTGGACTTTTTCTTTTTATATTTTCTTTCTCTTTTACTCTTTATCAGACTATTTCTTAATTTTTTTACTTTTTTTTGGACTTTCCTTTTTCTTCTTTTGTTTGACTTTTTCTTCTATATTTTGTACACTTATTTCCTTCTTTTTTTTGACCTCATTTATTTGGGCTTTTATCTTTTTCACTTCAATTCTATTTTCTTTTTGTTTTGTTGGACTTTTTTTCCCTTTTTTTACACTTTTTTCTCTTTGTTTTTTTACTTCTTTACTCGAATATTTTCCCTTTGGACTCTCTCTCTCTCTCTCTCTCTCTCTCTCGCTCTCTCTCTCTCTCTCTCTCTCTCTCTCTCTCTCGCTCTCTCTCTCTCTCTCTCTCTCTCTCTCTCGCTCTCTCTCTCTCTCTCTCTCTCTCTCTCTCTCTCTCTCTCTCTCTCTCTCTCTCTCTCTCTCTCTCTCTCTCTCTCTCTCTCTCGTTGGACTCTCAAGTTGCTCCCTCTCTTGAACTCTTTTTTTTTCTTTCGTTGGACTCCTTTGACTCTTTTTTTTTTTTCTTCGAGGGATTCTCGTTAGACTATCTCCTTGAACCATTTTATTTTTCGTTGGACTTTCTTTCGTTGGACTCTCTTTCGTTGGCTCTCTTTCGGTGGACTCTCTTTCGTTGGACTCTCTTTCGTTAGACTCTCTTTAGTTGGCTCTCTTTCGTTGGCTCTCTTTCGGTGGCTCTCTTTCGTTGGACCCTCTTTCGTTGGGATCTCTTTCGTTAGACTCTCTTTCGTTGGCTCTCTTTCGTTGGACTCTTTCGTTGGACTCTCTTTCGTTGGCTCTCTTTCGGTGGACTCTCTTTCGTTGGCTCTCTTTCGTTGGCTCTCTTTCGTTGGGATCTCTTTCGTTAGACTCTCTTTCGTTAGACTCTCTTTCGTTGGCTCTCTTTCGTTGGACTCTCTTTCGTTGGACTCTCTTTCGTTGGACTCTCTTTCGTTGGCTCTCTTTCGGTGGACTCTCTTTCGTTGGCTCTCTTTCGTTGGCTCTCTTTCGTTGGACCCTCTTTCGTTGGGATCTCTTTCGTTAGACTCTCTTTCGTTGGCTCTCTTTCGTTGGACTCTCTTTCGTTGGCTCTCTTTCGTTGGGATCTCTTTCGTTAGACTCTCTTTCGTTGGGCTCTCTTTCGTTGGACTCTCTTTCGTTGGGATCTCTTTCGTTGGGATCTCTTTCGTTAGACTGTCTTTAGTTGGCTCTTTTTCGTTGGACTCTATTTCGTTGGACTCTCTTTCGTTGGACTCTCTTTCGTTGGCTCTCTTTCGGTGGACTCTCTTTCGTTGGCTCTCTTTCGTTGGACTCTCTTTCGTTGGACTCTCTTTCGTTGGCTCTCTTTCGTTGGGATCTCTTTCGTTGGGATCTCTTTCGTTAGACTCTCTTTAGTTGGCTCTTTTTCGTTGGACTCTATTTCGTTGGACTCTCTTTCGTTGGACTCTCTTTCGTTGGCTCTCTTTCGGTGGACTCTCTTTCGTTGGCTCTCTTTCGTTGGGATCTCTTTCGTTAGACTCTCTTTCGTTAGACTCTCTTTCGTTGGCTCTCTTTCGTTGGACTCTCTTTCGTTGGACTCTCTTTCGTTGGACTCTCTTTCGTTGGCTCTCTTTCGGTGGACTCTCTTTCGTTGGCTCTCTTTCGTTGGCTCTCTTTCGTTGGACCCTCTTTCGTTGGGATCTCTTTCGTTAGACTCTCTTTCGTTGGCTCTCTTTCGTTGGACTCTCTTTCGTTGGCTCTCTTTCGTTGGGATCTCTTTCGTTAGACTCTCTTTCGTTGGGCTCTCTTTCGTTAGACTCTCTTTAGTTGGCTCTTTTTCGTTGGACTCTATTTCGTTGGACTCTCTTTCGTTGGACTCTCTTTCGTTGGCTCTCTTTCGGTGGACTCTCTTTCGTTGGCTCTCTTTCGTTGGCTCTCTTTCGGTGGACTCTCTTTCGTTGGCTCTCTTTCGTTGGACTCTCTTTCGTTGGACTCTCTTTCGTTGGCTCTCTTTCGTTGGGATCTCTTTCGTTGGGATCTCTTTCGTTAGACTCTCTTTAGTTGGCTCTTTTTCGTTGGACTCTATTTCGTTGGACTCTCTTTCGTTGGACTCTCTTTCGTTGGCTCTCTTTCGGTGGACTCTCTTTCGTTGGCTCTCTTTCGTTGGGATCTCTTTCGTTAGACTCTCTTTCGTTAGACTCTCTTTCGTTGGCTCTCTTTCGTTGGACTCTCTTTCGTTGGACTCTCTTTCGTTGGACTCTCTTTCGTTGGCTCTCTTTCGGTGGACTCTCTTTCGTTGGCTCTCTTTCGTTGGCTCTCTTTCGTTGGACCCTCTTTCGTTGGGATCTCTTTCGTTAGACTCTCTTTCGTTGGCTCTCTTTCGTTGGACTCTCTTTCGTTGGCTCTCTTTCGTTGGGATCTCTTTCGTTAGACTCTCTTTCGTTGGGCTCTCTTTCGTTGGACTCTCTTTCGTTGGGATCTCTTTCGTTGGGATCTCTTTCGTTAGACTCTCTTTAGTTGGCTCTTTTTCGTTGGACTCTATTTCGTTGGACTCTCTTTCGTTGGACTCTCTTTCGTTGGCTCTCTTTCGGTGGACTCTCTTTCGTTGGCTCTCTTTCGTTGGACTCTCTTTCGTTGGACTCTCTTTCGTTGGCTCTCTTTCGTTGGGATCTCTTTCGTTGGGATCTCTTTCGTTAGACTCTCTTTAGTTGGCTCTTTTTCGTTGGACTCTATTTCGTTGGACTCTCTTTCGTTGGACTCTCTTTCGTTGGCTCTCTTTCGGTGGACTCTCTTTCGTTGGCTCTCTTTCGGTGGACTCTCTTTCGTTGGCTCTCTTTCGTTGGACTCTCTTTCGTTGGACTCTCTTTCGTTGGCTCTCTTTCGGTGGACTCTCTTTCGTTGGCTCTCTTTCGTTGGGATCTCTTTCGTTAGACTCTCTTTCGTTGGGCTCTCTTTCGTTGGACTCTCTTTCGTTGGACTCTCTTTCGTTGGCTCTCTTTCGGTGGACTCTCTTTCGTTGGACTCTCTTTCGTTGGCTCTCTTTCGTTGGACACTCTTTCGTTGGACTCTCTCTTTCGTTGGCTCTCTTTCGGTGGACTCTCTTTCGTTGGACTCTCTTTCGTTGGACTCTCTTTCGTTGGACTCTCTTTCGTTGGGATCTCTTTCGTTAGACTCTCTTTCGTTGGCTCTCTTTCGTTGGACGACTCTCTCTTCGTTGGACTGTCGTTAGACTCTCGCTCGTTGGACTCTCGCTTTCATTGGAATCTCTTTCATTGGACTCTGTGCCGTTGGCTTCCGTCTCCTTGGACCATTTTTTTTTTTTTTTTTTTTTTTTTAATAGTAATTAATAATATTAAAAAAAAAAAAAAAAAAAAAAAAAAAAAAAAAAAAAAAATTTTCCGGGCCGCTGGTGCGGCCCGGAAAGAGGGTAGGTTAGGTTAGGTTAGGTTAGGTTAGGTTAGGTTTGGTTAGGTTAGGTTAGGTTAGGTTAGGTTAGGTTAGGTTAGGTTAGGTTAGGTTAGGTTAGGTTAGGTTAGGTTAGGTTAGGTTAGGTTAGGTTAGGTTAGGTTAGGTTAGGTTAGGTTAGGTTAGGTTAGGTTAGGTTAGGTTAGGTTAGGTTAGGTTAGGTTAGGTTAGGTTAGGTTAGGTTAGGTTAGGTTAGGTTAGGTTAGGTTAGGTTAGGTTCCCTCCCTGGGAGTCACAGGACCTCACAGTTGGTGGGAGGGTGTAAACCCGGCGGCTTGGCAATTGCCGGCTACCGGGGCTAAGAAGTGACTCAAAACGGGTCGGCCGGGCCCTTTAGCTTTTTAAGCAACCGGTCTACTAAGAAAAATAGATTCTTTCAGGAAATTAGGAAACTTCAAACCAGAAACGTCGAGAAACATACTCCGCTTCGAGTGTGCAAAGGACACCCATGATGAAGAAGCAATACATTGAACGCCGGAAAACCCGGACAAACCTGGATCGAGATCGCCTCCAAGGGGTCACGGAACATTCCCGGCAAGAATTGACAAGGAATTGTCTGTAAGGGTCCCCCACTGGGGACACTACTAATAACAACACTTGTTGCCACATCATTCACGATAGCGATCACGAAGGCTGGCGGTGCCTGGGCCGAGAAAGCGGAACTCAGGAACGGAGGCCAACTCATGGCACAGAGACGGGTCCCGATTCCTCGGCCGGGACACGGCACGGCCGTAGCCCCACTCACTACTAATATTTCAGATCTACAGTCTATCCACAGGGAGAGTCTTCTGACTATAAACTTGCAGAGGGGATAGTCACCCGTCGGTGCTCCCCGACGTCTCTTTCAGCTCTACCAGAGGGGGGCGGGGGAACACTAATCCGCTCACAAAAATCCGTAGATCGACCGGGCAGAAACTACGTAGAGAGCCTACGAACGCTACCGTAAGGAAGTGGACCATATAGCGAAACGAACCCTCCACAAAAGAACAGGCCAACAAGGACAAGGACGACGAAGAATCCACTCAGCATAAAAAGGTGTAAGGTGTAAGAACGTATTCGAGCACTCAGCAAAACGATCTCGGTCAGACGAGAATCGAGGCCATTAGCGACAGATATCGAAGCTAGTAGCTCGACCACCAGAAGAAGGAGGCAGGTCCCGACGAACCCACCCCACCCCTACTAACACGTGTTATATGTTGTATCGTGTAAGTGACGCCACCGCAGCCGAGCACCTCGAGTAGAGCTCCTCTATACGGGGTAGCCAGAGGGCACGGTGTCACACTACATGTAAATGTTGTGGTGACGCCACCGAAGCCGGGCACACGAGGGGCTCTCCTAGTCAGGAGGTAGCTAGTGAGCTCGGTGTCACATTATATGTTTGTGTCGTCCTTCCCGTGACGCCACCGCAGCCGGGCACACGAGGGGCTCTCCTAGTTAGGAGGTAGCTAGTGAGCCCGGTGTCACACAATGTAATAACACTCGAAGGGACCCGTTTCCTCCGGGATCGAGCACTAGAAAGGAAGAGTAGTAATAAAGTAGAGTCACGAATATAATCGGTGCTACTACGAGTGGTCTTCCGGCCCGCACCGATTAATTAACCGGTGCTACGACGAAGCTCCTTCAGGCGGGCACGACCCAACAGTGCTACTACGAGGGGCCATGCGGCCCGCACTGCCTAACCCGTGCTACGACGAAGCTCCCTCAGGCACGCACGACGTAACAGTGCTACTACGAGTGGTCCTTCGACCCGCACCGATTAACCTGTGCTACGACGAAGCTCCTTCAGGCACGCACGACGCAACAGTGCTACTACGAGTGGTCCTTCGACCCGCACTGCCTAACCTGTGCTACGACGAAGCTCCTTCAGGCGGGCACGACTCAACAGTGCTACTACGAGTGGCCATGCGGCCCGCACTGCCTAACCTGTGCTACGACGAAGCCTTTTTTTTTTTTTCAGGCACGCACGAAGCAACAGTGCTACCACGAGCGGTCTCTCGACCCGCACTGCCTAACCTGTGCTACGACGAAGCTCCTCAGGCGGGCACGAACACAGTGCTACTACGAGTGGCCATGCGGCCCGCACTGCCTAACCTGTGCTACGACGAAGCTCCTTCAGGCGGGCACGACTCAACAGTGCTACTACGAGTGGCCATGCGGCCCGCACTGCCTAACCTGTGCTACGACGAAGCCTTTTCAGGCACGCACGAAGCAACAGTGCTACCACGAGTGGTCTCTAGACCCGCACTGCCTAACCTGTGCTACGACGAAGCTCCTCAGGCGGGCACGAACACAGTGCTACTACGAGTGGCCATGCGGCCCGCACTACCTAACCTGTGCTGCTACGAGCGATCTAACGATCGGCACGACCTAACCGTAAGATCATTCATACTGATCGAGCAAGAACCTAACCACAGTAAATATCGGTCACTTGGACCGCAGCAAACGAAGAACCTAACCACAGTAAATGTCGGTCACTAGGACCGCAGCAAGCAGTAAATGTCGGTCACTTGGACCGCAGAACAGAAAGAGAACTAACCTATAACCTAGCCAAACGTCGACCTTCAGATAGAGATTGTGGGTACCCAAGGGTATCCACCATCTCCGACAGCCTAACACGAACGAGTGAACAGCGGTTCACGCTCACCTTACTATCCCATCCTTCCGCCCAGCTCTAAGCAGTCTTATTAATATTATCAACCCTTTCAATCCTTACATACTGGCTTAAGTGAGCGGGTACCAGAGACAAATATCGGGTGTTACTGGCCCTGGACGAGCAATGATCCACGAGGTCGAACGCTTGCGGACAGGGACGGTTTCATCTAGTGCACACCATCCCGGGGGAGGTTTTTAACGGGTAGGCGACCGATCCTAGGGGGGGAACTGAGATGATTGAGTGCTCATCGCTTGGTCATACTTTCCCCCCGTTTAAGCCTTGAACGAACCCCGATCACTCACTTAGGGTGTTCGGGTTGCGTTCGGCGTAGCTAGGATTCACTGACGACTCCAACGGACACTGAGGACTTGCAATCCGAAGTTCCGGCGCAAATGTGCGTGGTAGACCAGTGGCTAAAACGGCTTGAATCCCGTACGAAGTCTTTTCGAAGATTTTCCTCCCTCTCAAAAAAAAAAAAAAAGGTTAGGTTAGGTTAGGTTAGGTTAGGTTAGGTTAGGTTAGGTTAGGTTAGGTTAGGTTCCCTCCCTAGGAGTCACAGGACCTCACAGTTGGTGGGAGGGTGTAAACCCGGCGGCTTGGCAATTGCCGGCTACCGGGGCTAAGAAGTGACTCAAAACGGGTCGGCCGGGCCCTTTAGCTTTTTAAGCAACCGGTCTACTAATAAAAATAGATTCTTTCAGGAAATTAGGAAACTTCAAACCAGAAACGTCGAGAAACATACTCCGATTCGAGTGTGCAAAGGACACCCATGATGAAGAAGCAATACATTGAACGCCGGAAAACCCGGACAAACCTGGATCGAGATCGCCTCCAAGGGGTCACGGAACATTCCCGGCAAGAATTGACAAGGAATTGTCTGTAAGGGTCCCCCACTGGGGACACTACTAATAACAACACTTGTTGCCACATCATTCACGATAGCGATCACGAAGGCTGGCGGTGCCTGGGCCGAGAAAGCGGAACTCAGGAACGGAGGCCAACTCATGGCACAGAGACGGGTCCCGATTCCTCGGCCGGGACACGGCACGGCCGTAGCCCCACTCACTACTAATATTTCAGATCTACAGTCTATCCACAGGGAGAGTCTTCTGACTATAAACTTGCAGAGGGGATAGTCACCCGTCGGTGCTCCCCGACGTCTCTTTCAGCTCTACCAGAGGGGGGCGGGGGAACACTAATCCGCTCACAAAAATCCGTAGATCGACCGGGCAGAAACTACGTAGAGAGCCTACGAACGCTACCGTAAGGAAGTGGACCAATATAGCGAAACGAACCCTCCACAAAAGAACAGGCCAACAAGGACAAGGACGACGAAGAATCCACTCAGCATAAAAAGGTGTAAGGTGTAAGAACGTATTCGAGCACTCAGCAAAACGATCTCGGTCAGACGAGAATCGAGGCCATTAGCGACAGATATCGAAGCTAGTAGCTCGACCACCAGAAGAAGGAGGCAGGTCCCGACGAACCCACCCCACCCCTACTAACACGTGTTATATGTTGTATCGTGTAAGTGACGCCACCGCAGCCGAGCACCTCGAGTAGAGCTCCTCTATACGGGGTAGCCAGAGGGCACGGTGTCACACTACATGTAAATGTTGTGGTGACGCCACCGAAGCCGGGCACACGAGGGGCTCTCCTAGTCAGGAGGTAGCTAGTGAGCCCGGTGTCACATTATATGTTTGTGTCGTCCTTCCCGTGACGCCACCGCAGCCGGGCACACGAGGGGCTCTCCTAGTTAGGAGGTAGCTAGTGAGCCCGGTGTCACACAATGTAATAACACTCGAAGGGACCCGTTTCCTCCGGGATCGAGCACTAGAAAGGAAGAGTAGTAATAAAGTAGAGTCACGAATATAATCGGTGCTACTACGAGTGGTCCTCCGGCCCGCACCGATTAATTAACCGGTGCTACGACGAAGCCCCTTCAGGCGGGCACGACCCAACAGTGCTACTACGAGGGGCCATGCGGCCCGCACTGCCTAACCCGTGCTACGACGAAGCTCCCTCAGGCACGCACGACGTAACAGTGCTACTACGAGTGGTCCTTCGACCCGCACCGATTAACCTGTGCTACGACGAAGCTCCTTCAGGCACGCACGACGCAACAGTGCTACTACGAGTGGCCATGCGGCCCGCACTGCCTAACCTGTGCTACGACGAAGCTCCTTCAGGCGGGCACGACTCAACAGTGCTACTACGAGTGGCTATGCGGCCCGCACTGCCTAACCTGTGCTACGACGAAGCCTTTTCAGGCACGCACGAAGCAACAGTGCTACCACGAGTGGTCTCTCGACCCGCACTGCCTAACCTATGCTACGACGAAGCTCTTCAGGCGGGCACGAACACAGTGCTACTACGAGTGGCCATGCGGCCCGCACTGCCTAACCCGTGCTACGACGAAGCCCCTTCAGGCACGCACGACGTAACAGTGCTACCACGAGCGGTCCTTCGACCCGCACTGCCTTACCTGTGCTACGACGAAGCTCCTTCAGGCGGGCACGAATCAACAGTGCTACTACGAGTGGCCATGCGGCCCGCACTGCCTAACCTGTGCTACGACGAAGCCTTTTCAGGCACGCACGAAGCAACAGTGCTACCACGAGTGGTCTCTCGACCCGCACTGCCTAACCTATGCTACGACGAAGCTCTTCAGGCGGGCACGAACACAGTGCTACTACGAGTGGCCATGCGGCCCGCACTGCCTAACCCGTGCTACGACGAAGCCCCTTCAGGCACGCACGACGTAACAGTGCTACCACGAGCGGTCCTTCGACCCGCACTGCCTAACCTGTGCTACGACGAAGCTCCTTCAGGCGGGCACGACCCAACAGTGCTACTACGAGGGGCCATGCGGCCTGCACTGCCTAACCCGTGCTACGACGAAGCTCCCTCAGGCACGCACGACGTAACAGTGCTACTACGAGTGGTCCTTCGACCCGCACCGATTAACCTGTGCTACGACGAAGCTCCTTCAGGCACGCACGACGCAACAGTGCTACTACGAGTGGTCCTTCGACCCGCACTGCCTAACCTGTGCTACGACGAAGCTCCTTCAGGCGGGCACGACTCAACAGTGCTACTACGAGTGGCCATGCGGCCCGCACTGCCTAACCTGTGCTACGACGAAGCCTTTTTTCAGGCACGCACGAAGCAACAGTGCTACCACGAGCGGTCTCTCGACCCGCACTGCCTAACCTGTGCTACGACGAAGCTCCTCAGGCGGGCACGAACACAGTGCTACTACGAGTGGCCATGCGGCCCGCACTGCCTAACCTGTGCTACGACGAAGCTCCTTCAGGCGGGCACGACTCAACAGTGCTGCCACGAGTGGCCATGCGGCCCGCACTGCCTAACCTGTGCTACGACGAAGCCTTTTCAGGCACGCACGAAGAAACAGAGCTACCACGAGTGGTCTCTCGACCCGCACTGCCTAACCTGTGCTACGACGAAGCTCCTCAGGCGGGCACGAACACAGTGCTACTACGAGTGGCCATGCGGCCCGCACTACCTAACCTGTGCTGCTACGAGCGATCTAACGATCGGCACGACCTAACCGTAAGATCATTCATACTGATCGAGCAAGAACCTAACCACAGTAAATATCGGTCACTTGGACCGCAGCAAACGAAGAACCTAACCACAGTAAATGTCGGTCACTAGGACCGCAGCAAGCAGTAAATATCGGTCACTAGGACCGCAGCAAGAAGTAAATGTCGGTCACTTGGACCGCAGAACAGAAAGAGAACTAACCTATAACCTAGCCAAACGTCGACCTTCAGATAGAGATTGTGGGTACCCAAGGGTATCCACCATCTCCGACAGCCTAACACGAACGAGTGAACAGCGGTTCACGCTCACCTTACTATCCCATCCTTCCGCCCAGCTCTAAGCAGTCTTATTAATATTATCAACCCTTTCAATCCTTACATACTGGCTTAAGTGAGCGGGTACCAGAGACAAATATCGGGTGTTACTGGCCCTGGACGAGCAATGATCCACGAGGTCGAACGCTTGCGGACAGGGACGGTTTCATCTAGTGCACACCATCCCGGGGGAGGTTTTTAACGGGTAGGCGACCGATCCTAGGGGGGGAACTGAGATGATTGAGTGCTCATCGCTTGGTCATACTTTCCCCCCGTTTAAGCCTTGAACGAACCCCGATCACTCACTTAGGGTGTTCGGGTTGCGTTCGGCGTAGCTAGGATTCACTGACGACTCCAACGGACACTGAGGACTTGCAATCCGAAGTTCCGGCGCAAATGTGCGTGGTAGACCAGTGGCTAAAACGGCTTGAATCCCGTACGAAGTCTTTTCGAAGATTTTCCTCCCTCTCAAAAAAAAAAAAAAAGGTTAGGTTAGGTTAGGTTAGGTTAGGTTAGGTTAGGTTAGGTTAGGTTTAGGTTAGGTTAGGTTAGGTTAGGTTAGGTTAGGTTAGGTTAGGTTAGGTTAGGTTAGGTTAGGTTAGGTTAGGTTAGGTTAGGTTAGGTTAGGTTAGGTTAGGTTAGGTTAGGTTAGGTTAGGTTAGGTTAGGTTAGGTTAGGTTAGGTTAGGTTAGGTTAGGTTAGGTTAGGTTAGGTTAGGTTAGGTTAGGTTAGGTTAGGTTAGGTTAGGTTAGGTTAGGTTAGGTTAGGTTAGGTTAGGTTAGGTTAGGTTAGGTTAGGTTAGGTTAGGTTAGGTTAGGTTAGGTTAGGTTAGGTTAGGTTAGGTTAGGTTAGGTTAGGTTAGGTTAGGTTAGGTTAGGTTAGGTTAGGTTAGGTTAGGTTAGGTTAGGTTAGGTTAGGTTAGGTTAGGTTAGGTTAGGTTAGGTTAGGTTAGGTTAGGTTAGGTTAGGTTAGGTTAGGTTAGGTTAGGTTAGGTTAGGTTAGGTTAGGTTAGGTTAGGTTAGGTTAGGTTAGGTTAGGTTAGGTTAGGTTAGGTTAGGTTAGGTTAGGTTAGGTTAGGTTAGGTTAGGTTAGGTTAGGTTAGGTTAGGTTAGGTTAGGTTAGGTTAGGTTAGGTTAGGTTAGGTTAGGTTAGGTTAGGTTAGGTTAGGTTAGGTTAGGTTAGGTTAGGTTAGGTTAGGTTAGGTTAGGTTAGGTTAGGTTAGGTTAGGTTAGGTTAGGTTAGGTTAGGTTAGGTTAGGTTAGGTTAGGTTAGGTTAGGTTAGGTTAGGTTAGGTTAGGTTAGGTTAGGTTAGGTTAGGTTAGGTTAGGTTAGGTTAGGTTAGGTTAGGTTAGGTTAGGTTAGGTTAGGTTAGGTTAGGTTAGGTTAGGTTAGGTTAGGTTAGGTTAGGTTAGGTTAGGTTAGGTTAGGTTAGGTTAGGTTAGGTTAGGTTAGGTTAGGTTAGGTTAGGTTAGGTTAGGTTAGGTTAGGTTAGGTTAGGTTAGGTTAGGTTAGGTTAGGTTAGGTTAGGTTAGGTTAGGTTAGGTTAGGTTAGGTTAGGTTAGGTTAGGTTAGGTTAGGTTAGGTTAGGTTAGGTTAGGTTAGGTTAGGTTAGGTTAGGTTAGGTTAGGTTAGGTTAGGTTAGGTTAGGTTAGGTTAGGTTAGGTTAGGTTAGGTTAGGTTAGGTTAGGTTAGGTTAGGTTAGGTTAGGTTAGGTTAGGTTAGGTTAGGTTAGGTTAGGTTAGGTTAGGTTAGGTTAGGTTAGGTTAGGTTAGGTTAGGTTAGGTTAGGTTAGGTTAGGTTAGGTTAGGTTAGGTTAGGTTAGGTTAGGTTAGGTTAGGTTAGGTTAGGTTAGGTTAGGTTAGGTTAGGTTAGGTTAGGTTAGGTTAGGTTAGGTTAGGTTAGGTTAGGTTAGGTTAGGTTAGGTTAGGTTAGGTTAGGTTAGGTTAGGTTAGGTTAGGTTAGGTTAGGTTAGGTTAGGTTAGGTTAGGTTAGGTTAGGTTAGGTTAGGTTAGGTTAGGTTAGGTTAGGTTAGGTTAGGTTAGGTTAGGTTAGGTTAGGTTAGGTTAGGTTAGGTTAGGTTAGGTTAGGTTAGGTTAGGTTAGGTTAGGTTAGGTTAGGTTAGGTTAGGTTAGGTTAGGTTAGGTTAGGTTAGGTTAGGTTAGGTTAGGTTAGGTTAGGTTAGGTTAGGTTAGGTTAGGTTAGGTTAGGTTAGGTTAGGTTAGGTTAGGTTAGGTTAGGTTAGGTTAGGTTAGGTTAGGTTAGGTTAGGTTAGGTTAGGTTAGGTTAGGTTAGGTTAGGTTAGGTTAGGTTAGGTTAGGTTAGGTTAGGTTAGGTTAGGTTAGGTTAGGTTAGGTTAGGTTAGGTTAGGTTAGGTTAGGTTAGGTTAGGTTAGGTTAGGTTAGGTTAGGTTAGGTTAGGTTAGGTTAGGTTAGGTTAGGTTAGGTTAGGTTAGGTTAGGTTAGGTTAGGTTAGGTTAGGTTAGGTTAGGTTAGGTTAGGTTAGGTTAGGTTAGGTTAGGTTAGGTTAGGTTCCCTCCCTGGGAGTCACAGGACCTCACAGTTGGTGGGAGGGTGTAAACCCGGCGGCTTGGCAATTGCCGGCTACCGGGGCTAAGAAGTGACTCAAAACGGGTCGGCCGGGCCCTTTAGCTTTTTAAGCAACCGGTCTACTAATAAAAATAGATTCTTTCAGGAAATTAGGAAACTTCAAACCAGAAACGTCGAGAAACATACTCCGCTTCGAGTGTGCAAAGGACACCCATGATGAAGAAGCAATACATTGAACGCCGGAAAACCCGGACAAACCTGGATCGAGATCGCCTCCAAGGGGTCACGGAACATTCCCGGCAAGAATTGACAAGGAATTGTCTGTAAGGGTCCCCCACTGGGGACACTACTAATAACAACACTTGTTGCCACATCATTCACGATAGCGATCACGAAGGCTGGCGGTGCCTGGGCCGAGAAAGCGGAACTCAGGAACGGAGGCCAACTCATGGCACAGAGACGGGTCCCGATTCCTCGGCCGGGACACGGCACGGCCGTAGCCCCACTCACTACTAATATTTCAGATCTACAGTCTATCCACAGGGAGAGTCTTCTGACTATAAACTTGCAGAGGGGATAGTCACCCGTCGGTGCTCCCCGACGTCTCTTTCAGCTCTACCAGAGGGGGGCGGGGGAACACTAATCCGCTCACAAAAATCCGTAGATCGACCGGGCAGAAACTACGTAGAGAGCCTACGAACGCTACCGTAAGGAAGTGGACCAATATAGCGAAACGAACCCTCCACAAAAGAACAGGCCAACAAGGACAAGGACGACGAAGAATCCACTCAGCATAAAAAGGTGTAAGGTGTAAGAACGTATTCGAGCACTCAGCAAAACGATCTCGGTCAGACGAGAATCGAGGCCATTAGCGACAGATATCGAAGCTAGTAGCTCGACCACCAGAAGAAGGAGGCAGGTCCCGACGAACCCACCCCACCCCTACTAACACGTGTTATATGTTGTATCGTGTAAGTGACGCCACCGCAGCCGAGCACCTCGAGTAGAGCTCCTCTATACGGGGTAGCCAGAGGGCACGGTGTCACACTACATGTAAATGTTGTGGTGACGCCACCGAAGCCGGGCACACGAGGGGCTCTCCTAGTCAGGAGGTAGCTAGTGAGCCCGGTGTCACATTATATGTTTGTGTCGTCCTTCCCGTGACGCCACCGCAGCCGGGCACACGAGGGGCTCTCCTAGTTAGGAGGTAGCTAGTGAGCCCGGTGTCACACAATGTAATAACACTCGAAGGGACCCGTTTCCTCCGGGATCGAGCACTAGAAAGGAAGAGTAGTAATAAAGTAGAGTCACGAATATAATCGGTGCTACTACGAGTGGTCCTCCGGCCCGCACCGATTAATTAACCGGTGCTACGACGAAGCCCCTTCAGGCGGGCACGACCCAACAGTGCTACTACGAGGGGCCATGCGGCCCGCACTGCCTAACCCGTGCTACGACGAAGCTCCCTCAGGCACGCACGACGTAACAGTGCTACTACGAGTGGTCCTTCGACCCGCACCGATTAACCTGTGCTACGACGAAGCTCCTTCAGGCACGCACGACGCAACAGTGCTACTACGAGTGGCCATGCGGCCCGCACTGCCTAACCTGTGCTACGACGAAGCTCCTTCAGGCGGGCACGACTCAACAGTGCTACTACGAGTGGCCATGCGGCCCGCACTGCCTAACCTGTGCTACGACGAAGCCTTTTCAGGCACGCACGAAGCAACAGTGCTACCACGAGTGGTCTCTCGACCCGCACTGCCTAACCTATGCTACGACGAAGCTCTTCAGGCGGGCACGAACACAGTGCTACTACGAGTGGCCATGCGGCCCGCACTGCCTAACCCGTGCTACGACGAAGCCCCTTCAGGCACGCACGACGTAACAGTGCTACCACGAGCGGTCCTTCGACCCGCACTGCCTAACCTGTGCTACGACGAAGCTCCTTCAGGCGGGCACGAATCAACAGTGCTACTACGAGTGGCCATGCGGCCCGCACTGCCTAACCTGTGCTACTACGAAGCCTTTTCAGGCACGCACGAAGCAACAGTGCTACCACGAGTGGTCTCTCGACCCGCACTGCCTAACCTGTGCTACGACGAAGCTCCTCAGGCGGGCACGAACACAGTGCTACTACGAGTGGCCATGCGGCCCGCACTACCTAACCTGTGCTGCTACGAGCGATCTAACGATCGGCACGACCTAACCGTAAGATCATTCATACTGATCGAGTAAGAACCTAACCACAGTAAATATCGGTCACTTGGACCGCAGCAAACGAAGAACCTAACCACAGTAAATGTCGGTCACTAGGACCGCAGCAAGCAGTAAATGTCGGTCACTCGGACCGCAGAACAGAAAGAGAACTAACCTATAACCTAGCCAAACGTCGACCTTCAGATAGAGATTGTGGGTACCCAAGGGTATCCACCATCTCCGACAGCCTAACACGAACGAGTGAACAGCGGTTCACGCTCACCTTACTATCCCATCCTTCCGCCCAGCTCTAAGCAGTCTTATTAATATTATCAACCCTTTCAATCCTTACATACTGGCTTAAGTGAGCGGGTACCAGAGACAAATATCGGGTGTTACTGGCCCTGGACGAGCAATGATCCACGAGGTCGAACGCTTGCGGACAGGGACGGTTTCATCTAGTGCACACCATCCCGGGGGAGGTTTTTAACGGGTAGGCGACCGATCCTAGGGGGGGAACTGAGATGATTGAGTGCTCATCGCTTGGTCATACTTTCCCCCCGTTTAAGCCTTGAACGAACCCCGATCACTCACTTAGGGTGTTCGGGTTGCGTTCGGCGTAGCTAGGATTCACTGACGACTCCAACGGACACTGAGGACTTGCAATCCGAAGTTCCGGCGCAAATGTGCGTGGTAGACCAGTGGCTAAAACGGCTTGAATCCCGTACGAAGTCTTTTCGAAGATTTTCCTCCCTCTCAAAAAAAAAAAAAAAGGTTAGGTTAGGTTAGGTTAGGTTAGGTTAGGTTAGGTTAGGTTAGGTTAGGTTAGGTTAGGTTAGGTTAGGTTAGGTTAGGTTAGGTTAGGTTAGGTTAGGTTAGGTTAGGTTAGGTTAGGTTAGGTTAGGTTAGGTTAGGTTAGGTTAGGTTAGGTTAGGTTAGGTTAGGTTAGGTTAGGTTAGGTTAGGTTAGGTTAGGTTAGGTTAGGTTAGGTTAGGTTAGGTTAGGTTAGGTTAGGTTAGGTTAGGTTAGGTTAGGTTAGGTTAGGTTAGGTTAGGTTAGGTTAGGTTAGGTTAGGTTAGGTTAGGTTAGGTTAGGTTAGGTTAGGTTAGGTTAGGTTAGGTTAGGTTAGGTTAGGTTAGGTTAGGTTAGGTTAGGTTAGGTTAGGTTAGGTTAGGTTAGGTTAGGTTAGGTTAGGTTAGGTTAGGTTAGGTTAGGTTAGGTTAGGTTAGGTTAGGTTAGGTTAGGTTAGGTTAGGTTAGGTTAGGTTAGGTTAGGTTAGGTTAGGTTAGGTTAGGTTAGGTTAGGTTAGGTTAGGTTAGGTTAGGTTAGGTTAGGTTAGGTTAGGTTAGGTTAGGTTAGGTTAGGTTAGGTTAGGTTAGGTTAGGTTAGGTTAGGTTAGGTTAGGTTAGGTTAGGTTAGGTTAGGTTAGGTTAGGTTAGGTTAGGTTAGGTTAGGTTAGGTTAGGTTAGGTTAGGTTAGGTTAGGTTAGGTTAGGTTAGGTTAGGTTAGGTTAGGTTAGGTTAGGTTAGGTTAGGTTAGGTTAGGTTAGGTTAGGTTAGGTTAGGTTAGGTTAGGTTAGGTTAGGTTAGGTTAGGTTAGGTTAGGTTAGGTTAGGTTAGGTTAGGTTAGGTTAGGTTAGGTTAGGTTAGGTTAGGTTAGGTTAGGTTAGGTTAGGTTAGGTTAGGTTAGGTTAGGTTAGGTTAGGTTAGGTTAGGTTAGGTTAGGTTAGGTTAGGTTAGGTTAGGTTAGGTTAGGTTAGGTTAGGTTAGGTTAGGTTAGGTTAGGTTAGGTTAGGTTAGGTTAGGTTAGGTTAGGTTAGGTTAGGTTAGGTTAGGTTAGGTTAGGTTAGGTTAGGTTAGGTTAGGTTAGGTTAGGTTAGGTTAGGTTAGGTTAGGTTAGGTTAGGTTAGGTTAGGTTAGGTTAGGTTAGGTTAGGTTAGGTTAGGTTAGGTTAGGTTAGGTTAGGTTAGGTTAGGTTAGGTTAGGTTAGGTTAGGTTAGGTTAGGTTAGGTTAGGTTAGGTTAGGTTAGGTTAGGTTAGGTTAGGTTAGGTTAGGTTAGGTTAGGTTAGGTTAGGTTAGGTTAGGTTAGGTTAGGTTAGGTTAGGTTAGGTTAGGTTAGGTTAGGTTAGGTTAGGTTAGGTTAGGTTAGGTTAGGTTAGGTTAGGTTAGGTTAGGTTAGGTTAGGTTAGGTTAGGTTAGGTTAGGTTAGGTTAGGTTAGGTTAGGTTAGGTTAGGTTAGGTTAGGTTAGGTTAGGTTAGGTTAGGTTAGGTTAGGTTAGGTTAGGTTAGGTTAGGTTAGGTTAGGTTAGGTTAGGTTAGGTTAGGTTAGGTTAGGTTAGGTTAGGTTAGGTTAGGTTAGGTTAGGTTAGGTTAGGTTAGGTTAGGTTAGGTTAGGTTAGGTTAGGTTAGGTTAGGTTAGGTTAGGTTAGGTTAGGTTAGGTTAGGTTAGGTTAGGTTAGGTTAGGTTAGGTTAGGTTAGGTTAGGTTAGGTTAGGTTAGGTTAGGTTAGGTTAGGTTAGGTTAGGTTAGGTTAGGTTAGGTTAGGTTAGGTTAGGTTAGGTTAGGTTAGGTTAGGTTAGGTTAGGTTAGGTTAGGTTAGGTTAGGTTAGGTTAGGTTAGGTTAGGTTAGGTTAGGTTAGGTTAGGTTAGGTTAGGTTAGGTTAGGTTAGGTTAGGTTAGGTTAGGTTAGGTTAGGTTAGGTTAGGTTAGGTTAGGTTAGGTTAGGTTAGGTTAGGTTAGGTTAGGTTAGGTTAGGTTAGGTTAGGTTAGGTTAGGTTAGGTTAGGTTAGGTTAGGTTAGGTTAGGTTAGGTTAGGTTAGGTTAGGTTAGGTTAGGTTAGGTTAGGTTAGGTTAGGTTAGGTTAGGTTAGGTTAGGTTAGGTTAGGTTAGGTTAGGTTAGGTTAGGTTAGGTTAGGTTAGGTTAGGTTAGGTTAGGTTAGGTTAGGTTAGGTTAGGTTAGGTTAGGTTAGGTTAGGTTAGGTTAGGTTAGGTTAGGTTAGGTTAGGTTAGGTTAGGTTAGGTTAGGTTAGGTTAGGTTAGGTTAGGTTAGGTTAGGTTAGGTTAGGTTAGGTTAGGTTAGGTTAGGTTAGGTTAGGTTAGGTTAGGTTAGGTTAGGTTAGGTTAGGTTAGGTTAGGTTAGGTTAGGTTAGGTTAGGTTAGGTTAGGTTAGGTTAGGTTAGGTTAGGTTAGGTTAGGTTAGGTTAGGTTAGGTTAGGTTAGGTTAGGTTAGGTTAGGTTAGGTTAGGTTAGGTTAGGTTAGGTTAGGTTAGGTTAGGTTAGGTTAGGTTAGGTTAGGTTAGGTTAGGTTAGGTTAGGTTAGGTTAGGTTAGGTTAGGTTAGGTTAGGTTAGGTTAGGTTAGGTTAGGTTAGGTTAGGTTAGGTTAGGTTAGGTTAGGTTAGGTTAGGTTAGGTTAGGTTAGGTTAGGTTAGGTTAGGTTAGGTTAGGTTAGGTTAGGTTAGGTTAGGTTAGGTTAGGTTAGGTTAGGTTAGGTTAGGTTAGGTTAGGTTAGGTTAGGTTAGGTTAGGTTAGGTTAGGTTAGGTTAGGTTAGGTTAGGTTAGGTTAGGTTAGGTTAGGTTAGGTTAGGTTAGGTTAGGTTAGGTTAGGTTAGGTTAGGTTAGGTTAGGTTAGGTTAGGTTAGGTTAGGTTAGGTTAGGTTAGGTTAGGTTAGGTTAGGTTAGGTTAGGTTAGGTTAGGTTAGGTTAGGTTAGGTTAGGTTAGGTTAGGTTAGGTTAGGTTAGGTTAGGTTAGGTTAGGTTAGGTTAGGTTAGGTTAGGTTAGGTTAGGTTAGGTTAGGTTAGGTTAGGTTAGGTTAGGTTAGGTTAGGTTAGGTTAGGTTAGGTTAGGTTAGGTTAGGTTAGGTTAGGTTAGGTTAGGTTAGGTTAGGTTAGGTTAGGTTAGGTTAGGTTAGGTTAGGTTAGGTTAGGTTAGGTTAGGTTAGGTTAGGTTAGGTTAGGTTAGGTTAGGTTAGGTTAGGTTAGGTTAGGTTAGGTTAGGTTAGGTTAGGTTAGGTTAGGTTAGGTTAGGTTAGGTTAGGTTAGGTTAGGTTAGGTTAGGTTAGGTTAGGTTAGGTTAGGTTAGGTTAGGTTAGGTTAGGTTAGGTTAGGTTAGGTTAGGTTAGGTTAGGTTAGGTTAGGTTAGGTTAGGTTAGGTTAGGTTAGGTTAGGTTAGGTTAGGTTAGGTTAGGTTAGGTTAGGTTAGGTTAGGTTAGGTTAGGTTAGGTTAGGTTAGGTTAGGTTAGGTTAGGTTAGGTTAGGTTAGGTTAGGTTAGGTTAGGTTAGGTTAGGTTAGGTTAGGTTAGGTTAGGTTAGGTTAGGTTAGGTTAGGTTAGGTTAGGTTAGGTTAGGTTAGGTTAGGTTAGGTTAGGTTAGGTTAGGTTAGGTTAGGTTAGGTTAGGTTAGGTTAGGTTAGGTTAGGTTAGGTTAGGTTAGGTTAGGTTAGGTTAGGTTAGGTTAGGTTAGGTTAGGTTAGGTTAGGTTAGGTTAGGTTAGGTTAGGTTAGGTTAGGTTAGGTTAGGTTAGGTTAGGTTAGG